>VFXL01000214.1:0-140001 GCA_009761765.1 Phenacoccus solenopsis | reverse complement strand
ACATATCGGCGAGCCCGAAGTATCATTATATGGTGTATTCGATGGACACCGTGGTGACGTAAGTACTATGAGGTCATTCTTTTGACATTACCAATTTCCTTCTACTATAAGACTAAGACTTAAACACGCGTACCCTTGCAATAAAATACCTTGTATCGCATTTTGTATAACTTCTCGGTAAAATGTGGTAGGTATATGCGTTTACCGATCGCCATTTACATTACACGTATCATAGCGTTGCGGCTGCGTTAGAATGATATTTATTGCTAATCTTCAGTTGCACCATGGAGTATGAAAGTTGTACTTTAAAGTAAATTTCACGAGCTTTACAGAGGTGCGAAAAAAAAATTTTTTTGACCATTATTACTACTGCAAATTTCGATTCATTCATATTTTTAATATGACTGGAAGCTCGGCTTTATGTTATTCAAAATATTCAATGGTACTATGGGAATTTCAAGACCTTTACAATCTTATACACAGAAAAAATTTTTGGAACTTATTATCATTACGTTGATTAAGGTCTAAAAACAATATGTATTATAAGCGCACAGAAACGCGCATGTTTTTCGGAATACAATCGAAATTTCCAATGGAAATAATCGCTAAAAATTATTTCTTCGTATACCACTGGAAAGCTCAGGAAATCTTTCATAAAATACATCTTTCAAATTCTCATGGTGCAACTGAACACTTTGAATAAAATAGAGCAGAACTTTCGAGTATGTTCTTCGCACCACAACCGATGTTTACAGTAGAAATAAGAGCTGAAAATTATTTTTTTTTACACCATTGAAAAGCTCATGACATTTATTTTATGACAACTTTCAAAATCCCGTGGTGCAACTGAAAGTTCTGAATAAATACCATTTTAACTCAGCCGAAACGCTCTGGTAAGTGTAAAGTAAAGTAGGATGACCTAATGCACGTTCTCTAGTTCACGGAAACAGAGAATGCAACGTATTTCAAGTTTTTGGTTGAGCTGGATGTTTAGCTTTATGATACACCTCGTTGATGTGGACTGAATTATTTCAGCGCGCTGCCAAGTATACGGCGAAGAATTTATTGGTCAGGATGAAAGAAAAATTGAAAAGCATTCGACAAGGAATTGTCGATGGTGAAAAAACGGATTACACCGTTGATGGCGTCATTCAGTATGAAGATTTTTTAAAGGGTGAAATTAAGATCTTTAATGACGGTGAACTGCAGAATGAGTTGAAGACAAATAACGACAATAGCGGTAAGACACTCGCAATTATATTAACGGGGCTTTCACGAGGCTTTTTTACAAGCGTACAAGCTGCTTTTTTGCAAGCGCTGATTCTAGCTACTAGCGCCGCTAGTAGCTTGTAAAAGTTTTAGCGTTCACACATAACTTGTCAACTTGTTGCTTGTGCTGTACTAAAACTAGAATGATATTCAATCAAAATTAAAATATGTCAATTTTGTTGATTACTTTGAGCTGATGCTGGATCAATTAAATGTATAGCGCTGATAACACGATTCACGACACATAATGAATTAATACCGCCAAGTTGATTTGTCATTTTCTTACTCAAGCATACCACACTATTTTTAGCGTCCTCCAAAATTGAAGACATAAAAGAATAATTTGTGCTTTCAACAACTCACTATAAATACGACTTGTTTTTGAAATATTTTCAAAAATTCATTTAAAAATAACTTCGTACTGTGATAAGATTGATAAGAAACGCTCTACAAGCCCAGCTTGTACAAGCTCAAGTTGAAATATTCCAACTATCGAGCTTGTAAAGGGTTTACACTACGCTAGTTACAAGCAGCTTGTAAAAAAGCCTCGTGAAAATCCCGTTATTCGTTATTATGAAGTGATGCGTGACGATGGGCGAGGGAATACAACGAGCTTTCAATAAATTCCCTTTTTAGCTGAGTTTTTAACAAAACGATAGCTATTACAGCCTACCTGATTTGGGAAGGGAAGGTCGGGGGAGGGTGGGGTCTTCAAATCATTGCGTTTCAGACCATTTGTAATCATCTGGCAAATGTCCAACTTTTTGGTATATATATATATATTTTTTTCCCCACGCGTAGCGCCGGCGAGTATTCATAAAATTCGCTCAAAATTTGGTGAGAGACTCTTCTTGAAAATGCGCAAAAATAGTTTTTTTGTTTTTTCGATAAATTTCAAAATGGCGGATCACTCAAATTTTGAGGGGGCTGGAGAAGGGGCAAATAGCTCAAATTTTTCGTTTTTGATTTCATATGAAAGAGTGAGTCACGGATACTAACATATCCAAATTTCAGCTTCTTGAGTGCATATTGAGAGGAGTTAGATCAAAAAACGGCTTTTTGAGGAAGTTTTGAGTCATGAAATTTCTTGAATCTTCCATATCTCCCCACCAAATCAAGTTAAAGAGGTCAAATTTTGTGTGTGAGGTTAGTTGGTGACCACAATATGACCTCTTGAATTTGGATCAAAATGGATTCAAAATGGCGGATTATCAAAATTTTGAGTAGAGCTTGAGGAGCCTCAAGTTGGTAAAAATGTAATTAATATGAATTCATATGGTTATTGGGGATAAGTTGTATACTATATCCCGAATTCACTTCCATACATGATGTTGGAGGGGGAAGGCGGGGTTACCAACCTAAAATAGTGGTGGGGGTACAGGAGGGGTCGAAAATTTTTTATTGCTGTGTCATATGATAAAATGAGCCCAAGTGACAAACGTATTTTGATTTTAGCTTCCTCAGTGATTTTGGAGGGGAGTTAGAGCAAAAAACGGCTTTTGGAGGGGAAATTGCTGCAGGAAATTTCATGAATCTTCCATATCTCATCACCAAATCGGCCTAGAATGGTCAAACTTTGTGTGTGGGATTAGTTTGTGACCAGAATATAACCACTTAAATTTGAGTCAAAATGGATCCAAAATGGCGGATTTACAAAATTTGAAGATAATTTGAGGACCCTCAAATAGTTATAATTTGAGAAATATGTGTTCGCATGATTATTTCATGGTAAGAAATACTACATTTGTGCCAAATTGAACTTCTTAAGTGTTTTTGGAAAGGATGGTAGGGGTTTTCAGACTTGGTATTGGATGTGGCCTGTAGTGATGAACGGTTAAGCAAGGTTATTACTAAATCAAAACAAGCCCCAGTTAAAAACTCAGCTCCAGTAATGCGGCATGGCTGCTTACGTTTTTTTCATCATTTGATAGCAATAACAAATCAACACAAGAAGTGTAGACACCTTGAAGTTACTGATAAAGTGTGGGGATTTTGGGCTGGGTGTTGACACATCATCATCGAATGCATGCGCTAGAGCTGGAGGTACTAAGGCTCGTCAGACCATCCTTAGTTTTTATTAGAAATTTTTTTCGCCTGTTTGAGTACTGCTGTTGATGAGAGGTGAAAGCGCTAATTTCACCAATGGACCATAGGTAAACATTTATGCAAAAAAGTGACCGGTTTTTTTTCGAATAAAATAAATCTTTATGCGTAGCCTATAAAATCAATTCGAATGAGAAGAAAAGAGATACCATGTCATATATATTATTTTGATTCGAAGTATCTACGTATAGTGCCATTATCAATTCCATAATATATTTAAGTCCACTTAATTCCTGTGTACGAAAATTGCCCAAAATTACATGAGTATCAAGAATTAGGCACACTGTAATTTCACACATGTATGATTCACATTCAGGCACCACCGCGTTAATAGCTTTAATTACCGAAAACATGTTATACGTCGCTAATGTGGGAAATTCGCGAGCTGTAATGGCAGACAAAAATGGAAAAGCGATTCAAATAACCCAAGATCATAATCCAAATAATGTAAGTACATAAATTACCCTTTTCTACGCGTATTTCTGAATAATAATCATGTAATTCATCAATAATCATTTACAATATTGTTAATGTTTCATAAACTACTACAAAGGACGAGGAAAGGGCACGAATTAAGGAGTTACCTAATGGTCATATTGAGCAAAACAGTGTACCAAGATTATACGTTAATGATGGTACACAAAGACACTACACTACCATAACGCGATCGTTGGGAGATATAAATCTTCGAGATCCTACGTACGGCTTAATCGCTGATGCAGAAACATTCGCCCGAGAATTCTCAAAAGAAAAGTCTAAATTTATAATTTTAGCTTCCGACGGAATATGGTGTAAATTAAACAATGAATATGTTGTTCAATATATCGAAACCAAAATTACAACGTATTATTCGATCCGACCTATTCCGAAAGAGCTTGCGGAAGACGCCGTAAAAAAAGGTTCAATCGATAATATAACTGTTATGATTATAATGCCCTAGTAGATGTATTCCTTCATACAGTGGCGCAATCAAGGTGGGGGGAATAGCGAGCTAAGCTCCCCCCCCCCCAATAAAAAATTCTTCGAAATTTCAAAACTCAATTATTTAACATATACGCGTCCTAGATATTAATGAAAAAAACTTTCTGGCTTCTTTTTCAACATTTATGAGTGATAAATTCGTATATACCGAGGGGCTATCTATGTATGGTTAATCTACAACACAATGCATTTTGCAATTTTTTCAAAAAATTTTTACACTTCATGAAAATAGGTGGGTATCAACTAGAGTTCGAGCCTCCTTGTTTTTAGCACCCTCCAAAAAAAAATTGTGGTTGCGCCACTGCATTCATAAAATCAGTTGATGACTTTTCATAATGTACATACTCTTAAGAATTTAGTTTCCATTGTAATATGAGTTCGTTGAGTAGAATCTAATTAAATATAAAATAATTTGGACGAAACGCGAATATAATAGTTCTATAATCGTTAATCAATGGCTGAGCTTTCAGCTGAAAACGATATAGCATTACAGCCTACCTGATTTAAGAAGGATTGGTGTGAAGGGGAGAGGTTCTCGAATCTTTTTCAACTTTGACGTAATAAACTGATAGCATACAAATGCTACTAGTAAGGATGGGACCCTTACTACTAACGCGAATCACATACTTTTGTTAACATCCGAACACATTTTGAATTTTCTGCACTCAAGTTTGAAGGAAGAGGTGAGTGAAAACCATATAACGGTAGGTAAATACCTATCTTTTATTTGTTGCGGTGTACGGGCGAGATCTCGGTTCCGATACCTATGGAAAGTTTCAAACTTTTCAAACATGCTGTTATATCTGGATTGAATAGGTATCGGAGCCCAGATCTCATCGATATGGGAGCTCCTGCATCACAGCGAATTCAGGAGGTTACTGGAATACTTGATGTGATTGTAGATAATTTATCTGTTTTTTTTTCACATCTACAACAATTTTTCTCTTGTGTTTTTTACGTTATTTTAATTTTCTCTTTCGTTTGGCTTACTTGCGCCCTAATTTTTAAGTTTTTTTTGTCCTTTGGCTCTTGCCGGGGAAGTCATTTTTATATGCAATTATATTCAAGTTGGTGCATCCTGTTGCACTTCGTGTTATATATGTTACGCCTAATCTGTGAAATAGGTAACGAGTTTGCCGAATTCGTGAAATGGGCAACGCGTTTGCCGAATTTGTGAATTTCATAAACTAGGCAAAAAAACCTGCCTAATTCACGAATTCGGCAACCATTATTCGCTTTTTACACAGATTCGGCAACGAGTTTGAATTTCCTATCTTTCGCTTCCATAACCACACCTATAATATTGGCAGGATCACCACGACCATGATCAAATTCCGGACAAGGGATGCTAATATTATCTCCTACCACCACTTCTGGTAAACTGCCTTTCCATCTCAGCACCATTTTAGAAGCTTGCCGAGCCAAGTTTGCAGCTGCAATTTGTCGCATACTTGCCGCAGGATGTGAAGTTGCAGAAAGACTATCAAGTTCTGTTAACATATCATTTAATATGGCATCCATAGCCACCTCAGATTCTCCAATCACTACATCCATCGCAGCCACATCCAAAATCAACTCGTCGCCATTACCATAATTTTCGCCGTCATTACCCCATTTTCATTGCCATTACCAAAATCGTCGTCGTTATTACCAACATTTTCACCTGCATTTGTTAAATTTTAGTAAAACGCCAAAAATACCTGTACACATTGAAATTGCACTCAGTACATACCCATCAGTTTTTCTAAACCCTCCTATGTAACACCACTATGAACAACAGTTTTCAAAAACTCATTAGCGACATTAGTCCCCAAACCACATCGGGGAGCACCTCCAAACATTGCCTGGTAGGAAGACATTTTAATTGCCTCGTGGTAACACGTATTCATGCCCCACTGAACGAACCCCAAGCTTCGACTCCAGTTACTCGTATTGTTGTGCCGCATCCACGCGATTAAGGAGTCTTTCACACAAGCGTTTTCCCTTTTTATGCAGCCCTGACTTTGTAGATGCCTAAGGTGACCATTTACCAACACAACGTCAGGCCAAAGAGCGGCCAGTGATTTTATTATTCCGGCGGTGAATTCCCTACCATTATTAGACTGCAATACATACTCGCGGCGCGCCAAAATTTAAAAAAATTGAAAACAACTCGTTTGCAACCTCAGCAGCTTGCTTACGTTTCAGTGGCCTCAAAAAGGAATATTTCGTCAAGATTTCTTTGCAATATAAGATGAAACGAAATTCTCCATCCGGCAAACTCTGATAATCTATAAGATCTACTGGGCCCCTGCAATATTCATGTCAATTACCATCCATAATCTATTTTCAAGATTACCTCGTTGCCGAATTTGTGTAAAAAGCGAATAATGGTTGCCGAATTCGTGAACTGGGCAGATTTTTTTCGCCTAGTTTATGATTTCACGAAACAGGCAATTTCACAGATTAGGAGTAACATATATACCGATACGTTCGGGTGAGTTATAACTTATAAATTAAGAAAATTTAGTCTTACGTTTGTATTATTTTATTGATTAGCATGCATGCTTACTTTTTAGTTAATAAATTCTTTCTGTTGATACATACCAACGCGTTTTTGTCGATTATCTATCTTCTTCGTTTGGGCGACCAGCGAAGAACGGAACGATTAATATTTATTTTAATGATAATTATATTAGTTGCTAATATAAATACGATTAGTCGATAGCTGAGTAAATCGGGAAACTTTGACACTAAACTCGTGTTACAACCAAAACTTCAAAGTTTTGAGAGTTATCGAACTTTCAACTTTTTTTTCACTTCACTGCCTTGCAAAATACAACATTAGTGTTGTTTAAAAATTTCAGATAAAAATGATCCCAAAACAAGCCCGTAGTGACGAAATATAATTTTAAAAATTTCATCCATTCGTGTTAGTCGAGTTACTGAATGTTTCCATCGTGCTTGATTTTCATTAGCCACGTTAAATGCCCAGACTGAACACACTGTACTTGGTTACACCTTCCGAAAAATATACCATATATCAATAGAAATCGTTAAATCTAATGAAGGTCTATAGGGTTTTTTCAAATCTTTGATTTGACTCATAATGGAGTTCTACTCAAATTTTGAGAATAGGCGTAGTTTCCACATAGGCCTCACAAGACAAAATATTCGTGCTCATCAAAAATTCAACTACAAAAATTCCGCATGACTGCTTACGCTTTTTTTGAGTAAACGATTTATAGGAAAAACATACGAAGTTTACATCGTGAATCTTGAAATTTAAAAAAATTCTCGAATGCAATTTGAGACGCCAAATTCCACTATTCCATTTTCACTTTCGAGGTTGTACACGAGAAGATTTACGCTACTCACCTATGTACAATGTACTCTAAGATAAAAACGTGACCTCATAAGTTTGATTACATTTCCTCGCCGTCAACAAGCTTTTGAGGATAACCAACTATACTGATTTTCAAATTTAATCATATCATATTGTAAACAATAAAAATTATGGCATTACGTTACCTCATGTCCGATCAACTCCGAAAACTAATTAGCTCTGAAGGCCTATTCACATTACTCGCAAGAAGTGAAACTTAAATTTCCATAATCTTCAGGAAAATTATAGAAATTGGAGCCTATTGCAACACACAATAATATTGCTGAGATCGGTATTTTTCTGGGCTATTGTCTCTAATGAAACTACAAAAGCTTCACGTCGAATTGAGGTGTTTTTCATATTATTTCGCCAAAAAACATAAGCTTAGGCGATCAAGCGACGTATATCAGCGTAATATTTACTCAGATGGGGAAACCCACGTATACAGTTATACGGAGACATATACCTTTTCTTTCTTCTACACGAAACTTAGGTTTACTTCACAATTCGTTCGTTCGCTAACTACCACTGGTCGCAAAAAATTTTCATTTTATTCCACAAAATGGCGCAGTTAGAATTCGTGTGTAATTTTCACTATCTCCGAAAAGTGCTTCTTACCGCATTAATCGTTACTATTGGCACTATTAGTTTGTCGGTAAAGTTACCTAAATACCTAGTTACCTACTAGAAATGTTCTCGCATCTGCGGCCAACTACGTTTAGCTTAATTAATTTACCTGCTTACGTTCGCAAATAGGTACACGCGATTTCTTCAGAGGATGAATCTTATAAACGTGAAAAAGGAGTAAAGTAAAGCACAATTAACATCCGAGTTTATGTAAAACTTGCTTCGCAACATTTTTATATAGCTTTCGCTCAATTACTATTAGTAAAATAAAATCATCGAGGGTATATAAATTACCGCAACTTGAGTATGGGAAATATACGTAATTAATATATTTTCATTCATTACATTTTCAGCGAATACAAGAGTGAAAATGGAAAGATGTCAGTTTTTTCATTTATAGGTAAAAGATGGGAAATGGAAGATACATTCGCCATGGAGGAAATTAAAGAAGAACCTGGAATCCCTGCAGTATCACTGTACGGTGTTTTTGATGGACACGGTGGTAATGTAAGTACAATTAGCATGAATCAGCAACAACGATACATATACAATCATATCGAGATTATTCTTTTCATATTCTTAATTGTCTTCTGCATGACTAATGATTCACGATAAGCGCGCTGCGAAGTATACGGCACAGAATTTATTGGTCAAGATGAAAACAAAGTTAGAAGAAATTCGAAAACATATTGAAGAGGAAAATGAAGCCGATTACACTGAGAATGGGAAAATTAACTATGAAGAGTTTCTGAAGGGTGAAATTAAGGCCTTCAATGACGGTGATCTGCAGAAGGAGTTGGAACAAAATAAAGACATAAGTGGTAAGATACACTCCCAATTATTCTTGATACGAGTAAGATCAATACGAGAGTATTTATACAGTATACTATACGTCTATTTGATTTTTCAACACCCTGTGCAAAATTTCGCCTTTTTACGCAGTTTATACTCCGCTGTAATGATTTCTCGTATGAAGGATCATTTTTAAGTGTATGCTATGAACTATGAACTAGCGTTATTTTTACTCTGTGACGTCATACAGCAACGCTTATTTTCGTGTCCAAAGAGATGATATAAGCATTTTTCATATCCACTTTAGTGGAAGAAATATCGACATTCGTTATACCATATAATATGATTTCTTTGCTTGGGAATTATTTTTCGACCGTCTGACCAGCTCCATTAATTGTGAGAAGGCTATTCTAAATCTGCATTAAAAATACAAAGATCTGTCATCGTAAAATTCATTCTGTATACATATTTCTTCATTTGAGGGCATTCTTAGATGCATCGTCAATTCCACGTATTGAAATTTACAAAATCTTTCGAACATAAATTATTCAAAATTTCTTGAGTACAGTCACATCAACATATTGTAATTCGACTTCACGAATATATGATCCGCATTTAGGCACGACAGCTGTAGTAGCTTTAATCACAGAAAATAAGTTATACGTCGCGAACGTAGGAGATTCACGAGCTGTGCTGGCTGATGCGGAGGGAAATGCGATTCGAATAACTGAAGATCATAAACCAAACAGTGTAAGTACATAAATTGGATTTTTCTTCAAATATTTCTAAAACGTCATCGAATAAATCATGCATACGTTGTTAATATTTATTCAAATATTAAATAGAAAAAAGAATGGAAACGACTCGCTACTCTCCCACGTGCTAAAGTTAAACTATATGGAGGAATATCTCGATTGTATATCGAAGATGATAGAATGGCCATTTCTCGAGCATTGGGAGATCTACCGCTTAAAAATGTTGATTATGGCTTCATCGCTGATGCTGATACGTTCAGCGAAGACTTCTCTGAAGTAAATGCTAAATTTTTAATTATAGCTTCGGACGGTTTATGGGATGTATTCACAGATGAGGAGGCTGTTTATTCTATCATTTCTCAAAAGAACACTGTATCGCCTAATACCGCTGAGGAAAACCTCGCGAGAGAAGCCAAGACTAAAGGATCCTCAGATAATATTACCGTTATGACCATAAATTATTAAAAGATATAAAATATTCATTTATAAAATCAGCTGATATACTGTTTATATTATGGAATTACTCTTGTTAACATACATATTGTACATATTCATACGCCCCCATTAAAATTACGTTGTATTAAAGCATGTAATAAAAGCCCTTCCACTCATTGGTTGATTATATTATTCGCGTAATAACAAATGGCGACGAATTATGGTGTACTCAGATTCGGTGATAAATTTGCCATTAGTATTCATTTTGGCGGCTTTCATCTAGGAACTTTGGTACAAATAGCACTATGGAGGATTTCAAAGAGAAAAGCAAAAGCATTACAATTTCTTCGCTACGCTTAGAAAATTACTTCAGCATTTGGGGATACACTAGGAATGAGTATAGATTAGAAAATACTCGGGAAGAAGAGATGGAAAAGAACATGAAGGCGCAAGAGGTCGAGTAAAAGGTGAAAAATCGATTGCGCTCGTTTTTGGTTTTCCTTCCCCAAATTTATAGGGCCATTGCGCTCACTTGTCAAATAACAAAAGAGGAACGGTGATCATTCATAAACGATAGGATTGCGCGTGTTTTTCGTGGTGGCAGGATAGGGGTTCTTAAAATAGGGAAATGAATAAGAAGTCAAGTTATTATATTACTCGTTTAATACTCAACCTTATAAAAACGGTTTAAAATTATGATCACAAAATAGGTAACGATTTTGGAAAATTTATATAACATAAAATATTTAAAAAAAAATTAAATTATACTCATAAAATAGGTAACAGTATTAGAATATTAAAAAAATATATTAAGTAGCGATGGCGTACTTATGGCTACTATTTTTCAAATATTTCAATATAGTAATGTCGCCAATTAAATAATTTATATAATCGTCAAAAACCCACTTATCAGTTTCATCTCTTTCATTATGTATTGAACAGCTAAGTGTTTATAGAGAAGAAATAAGCAGAATGCAATAATGTATATTTCAAAATTCATTGATTCGGAAAACACATTTATTTTTAACAAATTTTGGGAATCACTTTTGAAAAAATATAAAATCTACAAGAAATGTAAAAACAGGCGCAATCGCACTATAATTTGGAAAACATCATAAATCATTTTGGGTTTCTTTGTAATAAAAAAGAGCGCAATCGATAGGTTTAATAGAGGGTAAAAAACAATGACCGAGTGCAATCGATGTATGGCCGAGTAAAAATATCATAATGCAAGGGGGAGCACTATCTTAAAAATTTACAGTGGGTCAACGAGTCCTCCTCAAGCAAGAAATCACAGCAAAAGAAAGGAAAATCAGTAGTCACGTACTGCCTATGTAATTGTGAAGGTACAGAATAATGATCTTCAAAATATAGATCGTGCTTAAGCATTTTAAGCTACTCAATAATTTACGTACTTTTACTTCGCTCAATAACAAAAGTTATTATTAATCAAACTAGCAGGCAAATGATATCCTAGAGCTGGCTCAATTTTAACTTCAAATGCAAAAATACGATGAGGAATCGATAAAAAATTTTTGTTGGGCCTGAAATCCCTTACAACCTACTGTGATTTAAAGTGTGCCATCAACTGCAAAGTAATCAACGATCAACACTCATTTTAGTTCGCAATTCATTTGCGGGTTGCGCGACATCCTGATATCCGTTGCAAATACTCTCGCAAAAAACCATTTTATAAAATTCCCAATGTAAGCAAAAGCTTCCAAAATCAAAAATAACGCTTCAAATCTTGACAACATTAAAAATCTCCTAAACCAAATCCAATCAGTCAATTGGCAAAATTCGCGGAACTTCAAAACCAAAATTATTCATAAATCTATTCTATCCTGGAAGAAATTATCTTACGCAGACAGGGGCAGTTGAAAATTACTTCAGAATTTCACCACATTGACGAAGAACTGTTAAATGATAAATTTCAACTCGCGCCATTTTCAACAGATCAAAAAATTAAAGTTTACTTTTTATGGGCTCCTACGGAACTACGAGTACATAATTTACTCTGGCCGCTCTTTAAGAATTGAAAACTTCAAAGGTTAGAGCTGGTTATTAAGATATGGTTTTTGACGAAACTACCTGAACCTGAGTTTTACGTGGAACTGAGATGTTTTTCATATTATTTCGCTAAAAAACATAAGGTTACAAGCGATCAAGTTACGCACATCAGAATAATATTTACACAGATGGGGAAACCCACGTATACGTTTTCTTTCTTCTACACGAAACTAAGGCTTGCTTCACACTTCGTTCGTTCGCTAACTAGCACTGATCGCTGAAAATTTTGATTTCATTCCACAAAATGGCGGTGTTCGAAATCGTTTGTAATTTTTACTATTTCCAAAAAGTGCTTCTTATCGCATTAATCGTTACTATTGGCACTGATAGTTTGTCGGTAAAGTTACCTAGATACCTAGTTACCTAACAGCAATGTTCTTGCATCTGCAGCCAACTATGCATAGCTTAATTAATTTACATGCTTACGTTCGCATATAGGTACACGCGATTTCTTCGGAGGATGAATCTTGCAAACGTGAAGATGGAGTAAAGTAAAATACCATTAACATTTAATTTTATGCAAAACTTGTTTCGCAACATTTTTATATAGTTTTTACTTAATTAATATTTGTAACGTGAAGTTATCAATGGTAGATCCATGTATACAGAAGGAAGGAAATTAATTGGTTGCCCAAAATGAGAACAAACCCTTAATATTCGGTAAATTAGGGACAAAAACTGCTATTAGGAATAGCTGATCAAATTTTGGATATTGCTTTTGACATTACTTCCAAACAAGCAGGGGCACCTTGGCAACCAGCCTACATCTCCCCTGGGTTTTCCTTAGGCGTGTGTGCGCCTCCACCCAAATTCCACCACATCGGGAGTTCAGCCATCGCTTCATCCTTCCTTCTGGCATCATACTGCCCTATGGTGGGTTTCAGTGCCCATTGCTATCATCGGCCTTATCTGTGCTGTGCACATATCTTCACAGTGGGCTGATAACCACCACCTGTTACGGCCATCCAGATTTAATACCTATTGTTGGGTGACCTCCCTGTACCTAATCACCGCTCTTGTCGTTGATTTACCGAATACAGACGAATGATTCCGAATTTTTTCTTCACTACCCGAAGTAATAAATTCGAAGCGAATGAAACGGGTAACTAATACATATATTTTCAGAGCATGCAAGGGAGAAAACGCGGGTGCTTTCTCAATTATGGGAGTAAAGAGGAAAATGGAAGATACATTCGCCATGGAAGAAAGATATATAGGAGAACCCGAAGTATCATTATATGGTGTTTTTGATGGGCACGGTGGACGTGTAAGTACTGTATCGCAACCTGATTATAATAGTATTGTAGCTTCTTAGATTATTATCATTGCTTCCCCGGTAAGATATAAAGTAAATGAATAGAATACTGCAGTAAGTTCTAATATGGTTAGTGGTTACTCACTGCTATCAACTATTTCTTGTTGAACATACTGCAGTATTCCATTCATTTACTCGATATTTTAGATGGGAAACCAATAAATTTATTTTTTAGAAGTTACAACACTATCGTTATTAAGGTGGGATACGAGATCATTCCTTCGATATTCCTAATTTACTTCTATACGACTATCGCTTTGCCATACGTGAAATGAATAATTACAGCGTGCTGCGACGTATACGGCACAGAATTTATTAGTAAAAATGAAAACAAAGTTAAAAGAAATTCGAAAAAATATTCGAGAGGGAAACGAAGCAGATTACACTAATAATGGCGTTATCAACTATGAAGAGTTTTTGAAGGATGAAATTAAGACCTTCAATGATGGTGATCTGCAGAAGGAATTGGAAGAAAATAACGACAATAGCGGTAAGATGCATTCGCTATTATAATTATTCGTTATATCAAGCGGTACTGATGAGTGGAGAGGTGAGATACGTGGAGCTTTCAGCTGATTAATTAAGACTCGGCAGAATATCCTTTTTTTCATACGCAATATTCATAACTCATAATTCCAATTTCCCCTTCTGTATAACTAATAATTTACAATACGCCTACTGCGCAGGATGTTAACTAACATAAACGATCAGTATATCCTTGACTTTTTCAGAATATTCTACAGTTTTTTCAAAAAAAAAAAAAAAAAAATTACAAAACTTTTTATTGTTTTTCAATTTAAAATTTTCAAAACTGAAGCTCGAAACATGAACATTTTTTTAATCATAGGTGCGAAACTTGAAAATGTTTGTCCTTGTATTCCTTAATAAATGTTTGATCCTTGCCAACCGCCCAAAATTTTTTGTACTTGAAAATTAAGTATTCAAAAAATTTATCGAGAGATCGAAAATTCTTTTTTTTTTTTCAAAACTTATACTTTCTTCAGTTCTCAGTATTCGTTTACGATGAATTTAATACAAGAATGTTTGTTAACCACCATTGACCATATGCTTTCTTTACTTGCCAGTTAATTCTTTTTAGCGTGCCTAGCACAGTATTGAAATCGATAGAAGTTATTTAAAGTTTGTCAGCACAAAAATCTCAGTTCTGAAAAGTTTTACAGGAATAATTCTCATATAAGACGATTGGTATCGATATCTAGTAAAAAATAACGCCAAAAAATCGGAAAATTTGAAAATTAATAACCAAAATAAAAAGGGAAAAGGAGGAATGAAGTTTTATGACCCTCTGGGAAGCGAACATTTCTTCAATACAATAGAATTCAGGCCAAAAAAAGCAGGGATAAAAATTTGAGACCGATGTTTTAAGACTCGCTGTAAAAAAATTCTTCGAATAAAAGTTTTAAAACCTCGGGTATCTATAGTGCAAGTATAAAAATTTTAGAGAAAGGGTTTTATAATTTTATTCGAAAGTTCTATACTGGGGTGGAACGAATTTTGGGTTTTTTCGAAAATCGATGACCCTTAGGCAAAAAAAGTTGTCAAATGGTCCTAAAAAAATGCTCAAAAAATTTCAGCCTTCTAGATTAATATTTACCTTCCCCATATTGGGGTCAAAGTTTTGAAATTTTGATGTTTTATTCGTTATTTCGAAAAAATGATTTTATGCCAAATAATTTTGGTTTCGAGATATTCTTTTTGTATTGCCATCCTAAAATCATAAAAAAATTATTTATTCAAATTTTTTCAATTTTTAGGGGTTCTAAAAATATTTTTATAGTTTTCTATATTCGTTGAATTTCGCCCTTTTTCGTCTTATAAACATAATTATGATAAAATTACAAATAAATGGTACAACTACTAATTCAGCGAGTGGTATCACTTAAACTAAATCGGAGGTCACATTTATCAAGTGTTCATTTTCCAAAAAAAAAAAACAAAATTCGTTCCACCCTATTCTATACCCCGCTATCAGTGAACATTTTAAGTAAAGTCCTTACAACCCCCTCGCCTACAGCGGTGGTATAAATTGCCACTAAAGTTCAATTATCCTTCCTATTATATCATTAAAATTTCCAAAACGAATGGTAATAAAAGCTTGGGGAGAGGGGAATACAAATTTAGAAAAGATGTAAAGCTAGAAAAAGGGATTTAAAACAAACGCAAATTGTCCAAACTTGCATGCGTATGGTACTTCCGTACATTGTAATTAGACATTCACGCGTACATACATATGAAATATGACCCACACTTAGGCACTACGGCGGTAATAGCTTTGATTACCGAAGATAAGTTATACGTCGCTAATGTGGGAAATTCGCGAGCTGTGTTGGCTGATATCAACGAAAATGCGATCCAAATAACCGAAGATCATAAACCGAACCAGGTAAACAGAAAGCATACAAATACAATTTTTCTAAATAGCAATTACGAAAATCATGAATAATTAGTCGCAACACTGCTAATACTTATTTTACTCAAATATCAATAAGAAAACCGAATGGAAGCGAATCATGGCTTTACCAAAGGGTACAATTATACCCGATAAAGGAAGATCTCTACTACTAATCAAGGATACTGAACATAACAAAGAAGTATATGTGACAATTTCGCGTTCGTTGGGAGATCGGCTGTTTAGAGATGAGAAATATGGATTCGTCGCTGATGCTGACACATTCGTCGAAGAATTCACCAAAGAGAAATCAAAGTTTATAATTTTAGCTTCGAACGGATTATGGAATGCAGTTAAGAATCAAAGGGCTGTTATTGACTTTTTAAACGAAGAAAGGGAGGAATACGTTGCGAAGGAAGCACAGAAAAAAGGATCTGGTGATGATATCACCATTATGGTTATAAAACCTTCAAAGGTAGGAACTTCACAAAATTAGCTAAAATATCTTTAAAATTTCTATACTTTTATAAAAAATAGTAGCGTACGCTATTTGAATTTAATGACTCTCTAGCTCTACTTCGAGGGAAGTAAAGGACACTTTACCTCCCTCTTCCATAGGGTGATGAAATGTACAGCCTTTATACATAAGTATATCTGAGTTGAATAAAATTTTGTTCTCATTTCTACATGAGTTTAATGAACATACTCACTGTACAGTGTTACAATGTACGAGTAAATCTATGGTCTGCTCAATGTAAGAAGTAAGAACGACGAAATCACACCAAGCAAACACGTACGTCTTAAAATCTGCTAGCAACGCATTGCTGTAAACTGTAAATTACTCGTTCATAGCAGAAGATATTTCACACTGGAATGAAGTTATACTTCTTCAGATAAAATAGAAGAAAAGAAAATCTGAAAAATCAGAATGAATTTAGGATTCCAAATTCAAAAATTAATCAAGACTTTTCACGAAATGGTGTGTAAATGATTATATTATATGTATTGTATCGCATACCGGGTACAGTTCACGTATTCATCTCATTCGCACCAGTATAAAAGATTTTTTACTCTGAACGCGTAATGTACCCGTTTTCAGCAATACGCGACTAACAGACCCTAAAAGGTGCCAACGTGCGTATTTGCTCGGTATGATTTGGTCCTTCTTATTTCGAACAGATTATAGTATCAAAAAACGTAAGCAGCCATGCCGCATTACTGGAGCTGAGTTTTTAACTGAGGCTTGTTTTGATTTAGTAATAACCTTGCTTAACCGTTCATCACTACAGGTCACACCCAATACCAAGTCTGAAAACCCCTACCCTCTCCTTTCCACAAATACTTAAGAAGTTGAATTTGGCACAAATGTAGTATTTCTTGCCATGAAATAATCATGTGAACACATATTTCTCAAATTATAACTATTTGAGAGTCCTCAAATTATCTTCAAATCTTGATAATCCGCCATTTTGGATCCATTTTGACTCAAATTTAAGAGGTTATATTCTGGTCACAAACTAATCCTACACACAAAGTTTGACCATTCTAGGCCGATTTGGTGATGAGATATGGAAGATTCATGAAATTTCCTGCAGCAATTTCCCCTACAAAAGCCGTTTTTGCTTTAACTCCCCTCCAAAATCACTGAGGAAGCTAAAATAAAAATACGTTTTTCACTTGGGCTCATTTTATCATATGACACAGCAATAAAAATTTTCGACCCTCCTGTACCCCCACCACTATTTTAGGTTGATAACCCCGCCTTCCCCCTCCAACATCATGTATGGAAGTGAATTCGGGATATAGTATACAACTTATCCCAATAACCATATGAATTCATATTAATTACATTTTTACCAACTTGAGGCTCCTCAAGCTCTACTCAAAATTTTGATAATCCGCCATTTTGATCCATTTTGATCCAAATTCAAGAGGTCATATTGTGGTCACCAACTAACCTCACACACAAAATTTGACCTCTTTAACTTGATTTGGTGGGGAGATATGGAAGATTCAAGAAATTTCATGACTCAAAACTTCCTCAAAAAGCCGTTTTTTGATCTAACTCCTCTCAATATGCACTTAGAAGCTGAAATTTGGATATGTTAGTATCCGTGACTCACTCTTTCATATGAAGTCAAAAACAAAAAATTTGAGCTATTTGCCCCTTCTCCAGCTCCTCTCAAAATTTGAGTGATCCGCCATTTTGAAATTTATCGAAAAAACAAAAAAACTATTTTAGCGTATTTTCAAGAAGAGTTCCTCACCGAATTTTGAGCGAATTCCGCCTGCGCAAGGCGAGTGACACAAAAAACGCAATTTCCTCAAAAACAGGTTTTTGCTAACTCTCTCAAAATGCACTTAGGAAGCTGAAATTTAAATATGTTGGTGTCCGTGACTCACTCTTTCATATGAGATCAAAAACGAAAAATTTGAGCTATTTGCCCTTCTCCAGCCCCCTCAAAATTTGAGTGATCCGCCATTTTGAAATTTTCGAAAAAACAAAAAAGCACTTCTGCGCATTTTCAAGAAGAGTTCCTCACCAAATTTTGAGCGAATTTTATGAATACTCGCCGGCGCTACGCGTGGGGGAAAAAATATATATATACCAAAAAGTTGGACATTTGCCAGATGATTACAAATGGTCTGAAACGCAAAGATTTGAAGACCCCACCCTCCCCCGACCTTCCCTTCCCAAATCAGGTAGGCTGTAATAGCTATCGTTTTTTTAAAAACTCAGCTAATAATTGTACATTACGGTATTGCTCGCGTTTACATAGATATTCGCATGCCCTCTATTAAAATAAAGGTTAAGGTGAAGTAAAAAAAAAGTCCTTCGATTTTCACGAAATTTAAAATGTTCTTATTCCCTGTTGAAACATTCCTGACCAAATTTTCAGCCCCAATCGACCATCTGGGGGGAGGTAAGCGTCTTCAAGGCAGCACTGTTTTCGAAAAATCACCCTTTTTCGCTATTATGACCACCAAAAAAAGTGTTTACGGAAAAAAGATGCAATTTGAGACTCTTCGACTATGCATTTTCATTTGAGTTCGAGACCACTTTTATGGCTCTACACGGTGTTCAAGAAAGGCAGTAATTAATTTATACCCTTATGTTCGCATATAGCTACATACGATGAATTCAGAGGATGCATCTTGTATCGGTAAATCAGGAGAAAGGTAAAATATTATCGATATACATGTTAATAGAAAACTCGCTTCGGAACATTTCACGCAGTTTTTTAGCGGACTTTTTTGAAAAAAGAAAAATGCCATTGCAATCGCTTTAGTTTTGTTTGTTATCAATTTATCATGTATGTGTATGTATATGTTTGTAAAGTGGTCGGTAGGGAGGCCTTGAGCACCGTTTTTTTTTATAGAGCTTGGAAGGTCTTTGTAATGGACCTGCTTAAAAATTATCCACATTTTCGTATTCTATTCAAAAAATACTGCAACATGGTACCAAATTCGTCTTAATTAGAGCACAAATCTACGTACTAGGCAATGTAAACTTTTCCAGCATACATATAAATGTGTATATACTTAGCCATGCGCTAGGGAGGTCTTTCTGCATTACTTAATTGTACCTTTCGCTAGCAACTGCAGTCTTCTGCATTATTCGAGTCCATAAGATGCAGAACAGCTGTAAAGTTACAGATTTTTGAAAATTCATGACCTCCCTAGCTTTCATGGGATCTCCCTACCGATTCTATACAAACATGATTGTACTATGTAATTATGTATGTTTTCCTTCTCTGAGACGCAGTTTTGAACAAGTGAACGGTTGAAATGAAAATGTGAAGGATTAATGCTGGTTATAGTGTGAAAGATCGTTTTTTTGTCGATTAAAGAGCAGGGTCACGTTATCACGTGTTTAGTAGATTTTCTGAAGGGTTTCGGTTATTACGCGATAACTTGAGTAGATCTGAACGCATCGACTCGAATTTTTGAGGACAGGTATAGTGAGTGAACCTTTAAAGCTGATTACTTTTCGGAGTCGATCGAACATGACGTAACATGACGGCACGAAAATTCAATTTTTCCAATGGATATTGAACGGGAAACAGAAGAAACGTGAGTAGATACATGATGTGACAATACATGAAATTTTCTGTACATCTCAATTCTCAACGGACTGACTCGAAATTTTGAGCATAGATAAAGTGCGTGAACCTTAACAGCTAATTAGTTTCTTGGAGTCTATTTCTTTACGAAAAGCTGAGCTTTTGAGGTTCAAACTTTTCGTGAGAAATTTCATATATTTTTGAGGTGAGAAAACGTGAGGTAACATTAAGGTGGTTAATTTTCAAGTTTATCAGCATAAACTTACTACTCGAAATAATAAACGCGATACTGCTTCGAGATTAGAGTATTAAATCACAACTAACACATTTTCAGATCATACACGAGTGAAAAGGTGAAAGTTTTTTCATTTATTGGAGAAAGGAATGAAATGGAAGATTCCTTCGCCATGGTAGAACATATCGGAGAGCCCGAAGTATCATTATATGGTGTGTTCGATGGACACCGTGGTGACGTAAGTACCATAAGGTCATTCCTTTGATATTACCAATTTTCTTCTACTATAAGACTTCAACGTGCGTATCCTTGCTTTGAAATATCTTGTATCATATTTTGTATAATTACTCCGTAAAATGTGGAATATGCGTTTAGCGATCACTAGGGCGACCCTATCTCTCTATACATTAAAATCAAAATGAAATCGGTTTTGAGATGCGCGTGCATCCTTGTTCTGAATAGCAAGTATAAAATGTATATAAAGCATAGCAGGTATACAAAGGAATAAAAGGTTGTAAATTTTAATAAAAGCCTTGTACATGTACAACGGTCAAGTCATAAATTTGTTTTGAGTAGCAGGTATACAAAGGGAAAAAATGAGATAAATTTTAATAGAAGCTTTGTACATGGGTAAGAGCAAGGGAAGTTGTAAAATTGTTTAAAATGATAGTATACAAAGGTATAAAGGGGCGAGCTCATCCTGAAAGGAAGAACCCTTGGTGGGGGGGTAACAAGGAAGAATAAATTGGGTTGTGCAGTTTGGAATGTAGCAATATTTGTCTGATAAAATTACGTTTTTTTTATCATTTAATTTCTATTGCGAGCCCCGAAGGGGCGAGGAGCTACTAGTATATTTTACATTTGATTTTTCTGCAGCTGTCCCATCACAAAAGTACCAAAATCATTTTCCGTTTCAGAAAATTTCCTTCAAAATAAGTCCAACTTCAATTCGAATTTTTTCGAATATTTTGCTTTAAAAAAAAAAAAAATCACGTATTCGATTGATATTCGAATATTTTCGCCTAATATTTTGCAATTTTGAATATTTTCGAATATTTTATGAATTTTTTTCAATTTGGGTGTGACGACATTTACATTTTCACAAAACAACAAATTTCAAGTTTGAGTTTCAGCCAGAGTTCTATTTCCCCCCTCCCCCTGTTTTTGCTTTTTTTTCGAGTTTTTGCTTGATAAATAAATAATAATTTTCATTTGATGAGTAAAATACAGTTTTGATGCAATTTTTCGCCTTATTTTTGTTATTCGTCCAAGATATTACGATTTTCAAGTAGCACTCCCTCAGATGAGTAAAATGACTGCCATATTGAAACTTGAATATTTTCGAATATTTTGATGATATTCGAATAAATATTTTTGCAAAATATCGAAATAAAATATTGAATATTTTGCTCACATATGGATCGCCCCAGTGATCACCATTTACGTTACACGTATCGTAGCGTTGCGGCTGCGTTAGAATGATATTTATTGCAAATCTTCAGCTGCACTATGATGTACGAAAGTTGTACCTCAAAGTAAATTTCACGAGTTTACAGTGGTGCGAAGAAAAATTTTTTGATCGTTATTTCTACTGCAAATTGCGATCATAATCCGAAAAAAATACGCGTTTCATCCATATTTTTAACAGAACTGGAAGTTTGGAAATTTGAAAGTTGTTTCTTATAGAAAATTTCAAAACCTTTACAATCTTACACAAAGAAATAACTTTTGGGACTTATTATCATTACGTTGATTAAGGTATAAAAACAATATGTATTATGAGCGCATAGAAACGCGCATGTTTTTCGAAATATAATCGACATTTCCAATAGAAATAATCGTTAAAAATTATTTCTTCGTATACCATTGGAAACCTCAGGAAATCTTTCATAAAATACAACTTTCGAACTCTCATGGTGCAACTGAACACTGAATAACACAGAGCAGAAGTTTAGAGTATGTTTTTCGCACTACAATCGATGTTCACATAGAAATAAGAGCTGAAAACGGAAACAGAGAATGCAACGTATTTCAAGTTTTTCGTTGATGGCGTCATTCAGTATGAAGATTTTTTAAAGGGTGAAATTAAGATCTTTAATGACGGTGAACTGCAGAATGAGTTGAAGACAAATAACGATAATAGCGGTAAGACACTCGCAATTATATTCGTTATTATGAAGTGATGCGTGACGATGGGCGAGGGAATACAACGAGCTTTCTTATAAATTCCCTTTTTTCATCATTCGATAGCAATAACAAATCAACACAAGAAGTGTAGCCACCTTGAAGTTACTGATAAAGTGTGGGGATTTTGGGCTGGGTGTTGACACATCAATCGAATGCATGCGCTAGAGCAGCAGGTACTAAGGCTCGTCAGACCATCCTTAGTTTTTATTAGAAATTTTTTTCGCCTGTTTGAGTACTGCTGTTTGTGATGAGAGGTGAGAGCGCTAATTTCACCCATCACTGGTACGTTACGAGAGAATAGACCATAGGTATACATTTATGCAAAAAAGTGACCTTTTTTTCGAATAAAATAAATCTTCATGCGTAGCCTATAAAATCAATTCGAATGAGAAGAAAAGAGATACCATATCATATATATTATTTTCATTCGAGGTATCTATCTACGTATAATGCCATTAGCAGTTCCATAATATATTTAAGTCCACTTAATTCCTGAGTACGAAAATTGCCCAAAATTACATGAGTATCAAGAATTAGGCACATTGTAATTTCACGCATGTATGATTCACATTTAGGCACCACCGCGTTAATAGCTTTAATTACCGAAAACATGTTATACGTCGCTAATGTAGGAAATTCGCGAGCTGTGATGGCAGACAAAAATGGAAAAGCGATTCAAATAACCAAAGATCATAATCCATACAATGTAAGTACATAAATTACCCTTTTCTACGCGTATTTCTGAATAATAATCATGTAATTCATCAATAATCATTTACAATATTGTTAATGTTATATAAACTACTACAAAGGACGAGGAAAGGGCACGAATCGAGAAGTTACCTGAAGGTCATATTCAGCAAGACAGGCCACTAAAATTATACATTCATGATGGTACACAAACACACAATACAACCATCACGCGATCGTTGGGAGATATAGATATTCGAAATCCTGCGTACGGCTTTATCGCTGATGCTGAAACATTCGCCCTAGAATTCTCAAAACAAAAATCTGAATTTATAATTTTAGCATCCGACGGAATATGGCGTAAATTAAAGAATGAATATGTTGTTGGATATATCAAAAGCAAAACTGCAACTTATTCTTCGAAGCAAACTGTTGCGAAAAAGCTCGCGGAGGAAGCCAAAGAAGGAGGTTCAACCGATAATATTACTGTTATGATTATAATGCCGTAGTAGATGTATTCATTCATAAAATCGGTTGATGAATTTTCAAAATGCACATACTCTTAAGAATTTTGTTTCCACTGTAATATGAGTTCGTTGAGTAAAATCTAATTAAATATAAAATGATTTGAACGAAACGTGAATATATTAGTTCTATAATCGTTAACCAATGACTTGAGTTTTCAACTGAAAACGATATAGCATTACAGCCTACCTGATTTAAGAAGGATTGGTGTGAAGGGGAGAGGTTCTCGAATCTTTTTCAACTTTGGCGTAATAAACTGATAGCATACAAATGCTACTAGTAAGGATGGGACCCTTACTACTAACGCGAATCACATACTTTTGTTAACATTCGAACACATTTTGAACTTTCTGCACTCAAGTTTGAAGGAAGAGGTGAGTGAAAACCAAAACTTTAAAATTTTGAAAGTTATTGAATTTTCAACTTTTTTTTATACCACTGCTTAGCAAAGTATATTACCAGTGTTGTTTGGTTACACCTTCCGAAAAACATAATATATATCAATAGAAATCGTTAAATCTAATGAAAATCTATAGGGTTTTTTCAAATCTTTGATTTGACTCATAATGGAGTTCTACTCAAATTTTGAGAATAGGCGTAGTTTCCACATAGGCCTCACAAGACAAAATTTTCGTGCTCATCAAAAATTCAACTACAAAAATCCCGCATGACTGCTTACGCTTTTTTTGGGTAAACGATTTATAGGGAAAATATAGAAAGTTTAAATCATAAATCTTAAAATTAAGAAAAATTCTCGAATGCAATTTGAGACACCAAATCCGACTATTCCATTTTCACTTTCGATGTTGTACACGAGAAGATTTACGCTACTCACCTATGTAGAATGTACTCTAAGGTAAAAACGTGACCTCATAAGTTTGATTACATTTCCTCGCCGTCAACACGCTTTTGAGGATAATCAACTATACTCATTATCAAATTTAAACATATTATATTACTAGGGGGCTTGGCGCCCTTGCCGCTTCGCGGCCCAACCCCGCAGCATTCCTCGCTTCGCTCGGATTGCCTATTTGGTGTGACTCCTGCGAACAACATAACGTGAATGATGCAGGGTTGCCAGATGAAAATTTCAAAAATCCGTACATTGTACATATTTAAAATCCGTACGGACCACAAAAAATCCGTACGGTTGTAATATGGCTATAGAATATTTATAATGACTGGTCTATGTTCTAATTGGTCATATGTTACATGCGTAATGACCAATCATAACGCTAGAATGTGATAAAATGTAGGTAGTTTCATTTCTACCTTCCTAAATAATATCGTTCAGTTTTCAGTGAACGACTAAAATTCGTTTGTGATTTGCATCATCAGCTGATTTGTGTTTTTATTTTATGAGTCAGTCGAGGTAAATTTATAACATTCCAACTTGCTGATTGGTTGTTACAGGCGTGACGTATGACCAATTAGAACCTAGACCAGTCATTATAAATACTCTATATTAATAAGCATTATAGTGTGTGAGTTAGTATTACAGTTGCTAGGTACTCCTATTTCAGAGTTACTCATCTGGTTTATGTTGAAAATTGCATCGATTTTCAACATAAAACAGAGATATCTCTGAAATAGGAGTTGTTTAGCTCAAAGTGTAGTAGCGGCAATTCTAATTATTTTTATGAGACTAAGACTGTTATTAAATAATTTTAAATCAATAATACATTGATCATTGATTCATTTTTTTTTTTTCAAATTAATTAGCCCAAACCCAGAAATATAAATTAGCAGAATAATTTAAAATTAGTCTGCTCTTGGCACGTTGAAAAATTCAAATTATTATATTTTAATAAAATTTTCACATTCTTATTTCAATCAATTCCTAGTCCTACATAATTTAAATATAAAAAACGAAAATTTTAAATTATATTTTATTTATATAATGGTAAAATGGTATCCGTTTGTTATTCGCTTCCATTAAACTAACAAAACCTGGATAACAGAGATAAAAATTTATACAATATGCGAACTTTTTGATGTAATTACTCCATCCAGGCAATAAAACTGTGCTACTTATTATGAAATTTTTTTAATTTCATTTTTTATGTACTAGCTGAAATATTTTCCAATTTTTGTGTGGGAATTCCTTTTTAATGAAAAAAAAAAAAAAAAAAAAAAAACGTTGTTTTTTCAAAAATCCGTACAAAAATTCGTATTTTAGCAAAATCCGTACAAAAATCCGTACGTCTGGCAACCCTGGAATGATGATATGTGATATGTGATATGTGATATGTGTCGTGTAACGGACGAACTAATGCGGCACGGCAGACGGCACGCCCACAACCAAGCAAGTGGAGTGGAATACGGCAACACGTAACGAACGCGTTAATTTTTATGCAATGAAAAAAGAGAAAAATTGGTTTTTTCGACTCTCTGATGAAAATTTTCAATTTTTTTTGCTTGATGACATATATGCATAATTTTTGCGATTTGTAAAAAAAAAAATTATCGAAATCCGTCTATTAGGAGAGGCTAGGCGATTGGAACAACATATTTTTGGCCCTATTTTTGTTGTTACTTTTTTCTTGTAGCTTTATATATATGATGATATTATAAACAATAAAAATTACTACATTACGTTACCTCATGTCTAATCAACTCTGAAAACTAATTAGCTCTGAAGGCCTATTCACATTACTTGCAAAAAAGCGAAACTTAAATTTCCATATTCTTCAGGAAAATTACGGAAATTAGAGCCAATTACAATACACGAAACTACATAAGCTTTACGTCAAATTGAGGTGTTTTTCATCGGTGTTACATTATTTCCCTAAAAAAAAAAAAATAAGGACAGAGGCGATAAAGCTAAACCTAATACGTAGATCGGCGTAATATTTACACAGATGGAGAAACCTACACATACAGTTAAACACACAGGTTTTCTTTCCTTTAAACGAAACTTAGGCTTGCCACACAATTCGTTCGTTCACTAGTGCCACTGGTCGCAAAAAATGTTGATTTTATTCCACAAAATGGCGTTGTTCGAAATCGTTTGTAATTGTTACTATCTCCAAAAAGTGCTTCTTATCGCATTAATCGTTACTATTGGCACTAATAGTTTGTCGGTAAAGTTACCTACTAGCAATGGTCTTGCATCTGCAGCCAACTATATATAGCTTAATTAATTTACATGCTTATGTTCGCATATAGGTACATGCGATTTCTTCAGAGGATGAATCTTGCAAACGTGAAGATGGAGCAAAGTAAAATACCATTAACATTCAAGATGACCCGATACTTGCTTCGCAACATTTTTATATACGTAGCTTTTGCTTAGTTATTATTCGTTAAATAAAATCATCAAGAGTAGATAAACTTATGCAACTTGGGGTACAGGAAAAAATATGTAATTAATATATTTTCATTGATTATATTTTCAGCGCATGCAAGAGTGAAAATGGAAAGATGTCAGTTTTTTCATTTATAGGAAAAAGGAGAACTATGGAAGATACATTCGCCATGGAAGAAATTAAAAAAGAACATGGAATCCCTGCAGTATCACTGTACGGTGTTTTTGATGGACACGGTGGTGACGTAAGTACAATTAGCATGTATCAGTTACATATACTAATCATATCGAGATTATTCCTTTCATATTCTTAATTGTCTTCTGCATGACTAATGATTCACGATAAGCGCGCTTCGAAGTACACGGCGAAGAATTTATTGGTCAAGATGAAAACAAAGTTAGAAGAAATTCGAAAACATATTGAAGAGGGAAATGAAGCCGATTACATTGAGAATGGGAAAATTAACTATGAAGAGTTTCTGAAGGGTGAAATTAAGGCCTTCAATGATGGTGATCTGCAGACAGAGTTGGAACAAAATAACGACGATAGCGGTAAGATGGACTCGCAATTATAATTATTCGTTATTTCGTAAATCCAAGAGTACTGTTTGGCGGAGTGACGAGATACTCAAAGCTTTCAATAGATTAGTCAAGATCTCGCGGAAAATCTTTTTTTCATAAGCAGTATTTATACAGGGTGGTTATTGGATTTGGAAAAACAAATTCCGTGCCATTTTCTGGGCTTCAAATTTGAGATTAAAAAGACCCCCCCCCCTCCTCGTGTGTACTCGTTTTGCAGGATATTTCTTGAGGGTTTTTCGAATAATTTTCATTCTGATGAAACATTACGAATACAACAAATTAACAACATTAAGAAGAATGGAAATGTGTAATAACACGTTTTTAAGACTACAAGTTCAAAACATGCAGACAAATTTTCATCAGACAATGAAATTTGTCCTTTTTTTTTTTCTTTAAATATTGAAAATTCAAAAGGGTTTTCCGTGCCAGTAGCCACCCTGTCATAAGACATCATTTGTTTGCAATAAAAAATCAACATAAGAAGCGTATCCAACCTAAACACATTGCTGGGGAGTTGACGCATCAACTGAATATGCATACACTAAAACAAGAGAGACTAAGGCTAGTCAAACCAACCTTGTTTTTTATCATAAAGTTTTTTCTGCTGTTTGAGCAGTACTGCGTACTAGGAGCGTGCTAATTTAAATCTACATTATAAGTTAAAAGTTATCTCAGAATAAAATAAATTTCCGTGCGCAGCCAACGAAATAAATTTGATTGAAAAAGAAAGATGTCATGCGATTCCCTACATTAAAATCTACTTAATTCCCTTGAATGAAAATTGTCCTAAATTGCAGTATACAATGAAATAGGTACATATTTCTCATAAGAAAGATCCTGTGACTATATATTACCATCTATGAAGTATACGGAACTCAGCTATCCGCATTATTAAGGCTGCAGCAGTGGACACGTTGCCTTTCTGCAGCATTATGAGTGCTTGGGCTGGTTAAAGTATTTTTTGCATTCTGCGTGCGCAAAATAACTCTTCCACCATCCCTAGCTCCTGCAAAATTGAAAACAGGCAACTTGCCTATTGCATACTTTCGTTACAAAAGAAAGGGTGTCAGATAGTTTCATGAGTTGTCTTCAAATTTACTTCGTTCACTTATTTCGCTTGCATTTCGCTAGTCACCTCAGCGTACGCAAAAATAAATTCAAATAAAATATAAATGCAAATGCTTTTTTCCTCTGTGACATCACACAGCAACGCTTATTTTGTTTTCTAACGAGATGATATAGGCACTTTTTCATATCTACTTTAGTGGAAGAGGTACTAAGGTTTGTTAAACCATAATACCTAGTTGATTTTTTTTACTAGCGAATGTCTTTCGACTGTCTGACCAGCACTAAAAATTGTACGAAGGCTAATCTAAATCCGTATTAAGAATAGAAATTTCCGCCAAAAAAATTAAGGCACTTAATCATACCTATTACAATCACGAATAATCTTGAAGTGATTTGAAGTCGGTACTTTCACTTCGATTAGAAAATAAATTCGATTCTGAAGAAATGGGATAGGCTGTCATCGTAAAATTCATTTGGTATCGATATTTTTTCATTTGAGGACATTCTTAGATGTATGAATTAAAATGTACAGATATTTTTCAAACGTAAATTGTTCAAAATTGCATAAATATAGTCGCTTCAGCACATTCTAATTTTACCTTTACGCATATATGACCCGCATTTAGGCACCACTGCGGTAGTAGCTTTAATCACCGGAAAACAGTTATATGTTGCTAATGTAGGAGATTCACGAGCTGTACTTGCTGATATAAAGGGAAATGCGATTCAAATAACCGAAGATCATAAACCAGACAGTGTAAGCACATAAATTCGATTTTTCTCCCAAGTATTTTAGAATCATTATCGCATAAATATATTATTAATGTTTATTCAAATATTAAAAAGAAAGAAGAATGGAAAAGAATTACAGCTTCACCAAACGGTCGGGTTGAACTATATGGGGGGTTATCTCGAATAATGTTCTACAGGGAAGAGGATGAAGTCATAGGTGGGATGGCCACTTCTCGAACGTTAGGAGATCTACCTTACAAGGATGTTAAATTTGGCTTCATCTCTGATGCTGAAACCTTCAACGAAGACTTCTCTGAAGAAAAGTTCAAGTTTCTAATTATGGCTTCCGACGGATTATGGGATGCATTCAAGAGTGAGGAGGCTGTTAATTTTATTAATCTTAAAAAGACTTCATTTGTTAAAAAAGGATACCATAAAATGTTGCGCGATTACACACCTATCGAAGAAGTTCTCGCGAAAAATGCCGAGACAGAAGGATCCTCAGATAATATCACCGTTATGATTATAAAACCTTAACAAATATATTAGTTGGTGGATTTTCTAATTTTTCACTTTATTGGTACATGATTTTATTGATCATTTTTACTAATATGTGTAATTGTGTATAATGCTTATTATATAACACTGGAGTACACATTCATTACAGATTACATTTAAGGATTACTATTGTTTATAAACATATTCGTACGCCCCTATTAAAAGTATGTTGTACTTAAGTACATAATAAAAGCTATTCACCCATTGATTAATTATTATTCGATAAGCAACAAATGGCAACGAATTATGGGATTTACGACAATCAGTATAGCCAGAGTTGCTATTTGGCTACAGGCAGTGTTATGAAATCCATAAACAAACAGGAAAAACACGATTTTTGTTATAACAACTGGTCCATATTCTGCTTGGTCGTACCTCATGCGTGCAACAACCAATCAGCAAGTTGGAAAGTGGTACATTACCTCGACTTACTCGTATAATAAAAACATGAATCAGCTGATGATTCAAATCACAATGGAACTTCAGTCGTTCACTGAAAACTGAACGAAGAAATGAAACTACCTAGATTTTATCACATTCTAGCTTTATGATTAGTCGTTATGTTCATAATATATATTATTATATAACCAATCAAAAGCCGGACCAGTTACTATAACTACTCTGTACCGCAATACCGTTAACCTAAACAGGTAGAATGAAATTTATATTCCTCAACAACCCAAAACCGAATCAAACTCCAATAATCCAATAATTCGATCGCTTAAAAACTAAAAATGAAACAAAAACTCGATTTTTTTTGCGACTTTTGTTTGTTTTTTTTTTTAGCATGGAGTTCACGCATTTGAAGCAGTAATCGACAGTATTTTCACAGATATAAAAGTAACCTAATCACGTCGTTACTCCAAGCTGAGAAAACCAGTTTTTCAACGCTTATGGCTTCGATGTCAGTTTTTAGTTTTTTCTGGTTTTTGGGAACAAATCTGTATTTTCAGGTTTGGATTAAGGTTTTCGGTTACTAATTTATTTTAGTTCCGGTTTTTAGCTGAGTTTTTAACAAAACGATAGCTATTACAGGCTAACTCATTTGAGAAGGGAAGGTCGAGGGAGGGTGGGGTCTTCAAATATTTGCGTTTCAGACCATTTGTAATCATCTGGCAAATGTCCAACTTTTTGGTATGTATATATATATTTTTTCTTTCCCCCACGCGTAGCGCCGGCGAGCATTCATAAAATTCGCTCAAAATTTGGTGAGGAACTCTTCTTGAAAATGCGCAGAAGTATTTTTTTTGTTTTTTCAAAAACTTCCAAAATGGCGGATCACTCAAATTTTGAGGGGGGGCTGGAGAAGAGGCAAATAGCTCAAATTTTTCGTTTTTGATCTCATATGAAAGAGTGAGTCACGGACACCAACATATTCAAATTTCAGCTTCCTAAGTGCATTTTGAGGAGAGTTAGCAAAAACCTGTTTTTGAGGAAATTGCGTTTTTTGTGTCACTCGCCTTGCGCAGGCGGGTGTGGATAAAATTCGCTCAAAATTCGGTGAGGAACTCTTCTTGCAAATACGCAAAAATAGTTTTTTTGTTTTTTCAATAAATTTCAAAATGGCGGATCACTCAAATTTTGAGGGAGGCTGGAGAAGGGGCAAATAGTTCAAATTTTTCGTTTTTGGTTTCATATGAAAGAGTGAGTCACGGATACTAACATATCTAAATTTCAGCTTCTTAAGTGCATATTGAGAGAAGTTAGATGAAAAAACGGCTCTTTGAGGAAGTTTTGAGTCATGAAAGGGCATGATGGGATAAGATAGTCGAAAATGCCCCCGAGAGCTTTTCGAACGGTTTCTAGGGCAAAAGGTGGCCCACATCGAAAAAAAATTTTGACGAAAATTTCAGGCTCCAGTTGCGCCTATTTTCGGCAATATAGCCAAAAACAAGTTTTTCGATTAAAATTTTTTTTCTCGCCTTATTATAAAGGTGGAAAGTTGAAATTTTATTTATAATATCTTGACAATAAAATGGTTTTTCAGTAATTTTTTCAATTTTTTTCGATCAATTTTAAAAGAGTTATGCAGTTTTTAAAATTTCAAACCTCCATTTCTATGGCAAGTTTTCGAGGTGCAATTATGAAAAAATTACATAAAATGTATCTTTCACCACCAAACATACCATAAAAATTTCAGAATTTTTGGAGTGGTGTGACATAGTCAAAAAAAATAAAAACTATTGCAGCGCGCTATAAACCAAGCGGTTTGGTACTACGCGCGCTGTAGGCCGAACGAACGTTATGTGACGTTGCGTCGCCGCCTTAACAGTGCATAACAGCTTAACTGATCTTCTCACGCTTAAAACATTACTTAGGCTAATATTTTTTCCTTTTTGGTTTACTTATAAGTGAACTCCTACAAATGATCAATCAATAGGACTATTCCGTCTGTTGATTTGAAGAAAAAAATTATTTCACCATAAAAACAACCGAAAATGTAATTAATATGAATTCATATGGTTATTGCGGATAAGATGTATACTATATCCCCAATTCACTTACATACATGATATTGGAGGGGGGAAGGCGGGGTTATCAACCTAAAATAGTGGTGGCGGTACAGGAGGAGTCGAAAATTTTTTATTGCTGTGTCATATGATAAAATGAGCCCAAGTGACAAACTTATTTTGATTTTAGCTTCTTCAGTGATTTTGGAGGGAAGTTAGAGCAAAAAACGGCTTTTGGAGGGGAAATTGCTGCAGGAAATTTCATGAATCTTCCGTATCTCATCACCAAATTGGCCTAGAATGGTCAAATTTTGTGTGCGGGATTAGTTTGTGACCAGAATGTAAGCACTTAAATGTGAGTCAAAATGGATCCAAAATGACGGATTATCAAGATTTGAAGATAATTTGAGCACCCTCAAATAATTATAATTTGAGAAATATGTGTTCACACGATTATTTCATGGCAAGAAATACTACATTTGTGCCAAATTCAACTTCTTAAGTGTTTTTGGAAAGGATCTATACATCGTCCAGTACGACGAGTTTTCCAAACATTCCAGAGCCCACGGAGTGAGCCCTCAATTCTAAATGAATTAAAGATGGATTTTTCATGGGCCTAGCAAAGCCGAATACATTTCCTCAGAACCAAAAAAAAACCAAACCTAAATTTCCGTATTCTTCAGGAAAATGAAAACACTATGGAAATTGAGCCTTTTACAACATACAATAATATCGTTAAGATCAGTATTTTTCCACATCATCGTCTCCAACGAAGCGACATAACTTTACGTCGAATTGAGTTGTTTTTCATCGCTATTGAACTAAAATTACAGACGATAAAGCTACGTACATTGACGTAATATTTACACAGATGGAGAAACCCAGGTAAACAGTTATACACGTACGTCTCCTTTCTTCTAAACGAAGCTTAGGTTTCCTTCACAATTCGTTCGTTCGCTACAACTACCGATCACAAAAAATTTTGATTTTATTCCACAAAATGGCGCAGTTAGAAGTCGTGTGTGATTTTCACTATCTCCGAAAAGTGCTTCTTACCGCATTAATCGTTACTATGAGCACTAGTACTTCGTCGGTAAAGTTACCTACTAGCAATGTTCTTGCATCTGCGGCCAACTATGTTTAGCTTAATTAATTTACACGCTTACGTTCGCATATAGGTACACGCGATTTCTTCAGAGGATGAACCTTGTAAACGTGAAGAAGGAAAAAGGTAAAATATTAACGTGCAAGTTGCTTCTACCATTTTTACGTAGCTTTTCCTTAATCACTATTTATAACATGAAGTTATCGAAGGTAGATACATTACTCAACTCACGTACACCGAAAGAAAAAATTTGAAACCAGATGACTTCCCAAATCGAGGCATGATTCTTTAATATTCGATAAATTGGGGACAGGAACTGCTAATGAGTATAGTTGATCAAGTTTTGGGTAATGTTTATAAATAAAAAACGGATCTAATACCAATCGTTACTTAAACACAGCCACAGAAAGGCTCAGGCCATTCCGATTTTATGGGGATAACGCTGAGCAATGAATTACAGAAGCTTATTATTAAAGACTCCCTAAATCCTATAAAATTTTCAAAAAACTTAAATCTTGATTAGTTAGTGAGGCTTTTTACTACACAGAGAAATTAAAAAAAAAAATAATATCCGAATAATTTTATAATTATGTAGTTCTGACGTTGTAGATGCTCTTACGAGTCAATTGCAAATAAATAAATATTGCTATTATTATTGATATATTTTCAGAGCATACGCGGGTGATAACGCCAGAGTTTTCTCATTCAAGGGAATAAGCAATGAAATGGAAGATACATTCGCCATGGAAGAAAATATTGGAGAACTCAAAGTATCATTGTATGGTGTGTTTGATGGACACGGAGGTAACGTAAGTATTATATGAGATCATTCCTTGATTATTACTAAATTTTTTCTTCAAGACTAACGCTTTACCATACGTGGAATGAATTATCACAGCGTGCTGCGAAGTATACGGCAGAGAAGTTATTGGTCAAGATGAAAAGAAAGTTAAAAGAAATTCGAAAAAATATTCGAAAGGGAAATAGAGCAGATTACACTAATAATGGCGTTATTAATTATGAAGATTTTTTAAAGGGTGAAATTAAGGCCTTTAATGACGGTGATCTGTTGAAGGAGTTGGAAGAAATTAACGATAAAAGCGGTAAGACACACCCGCTATTATAATTATTATTCGTTACTATTAAGTGGTACTGTTGAGTGGAGAGGTGAGAATACCCGGAGCTTTCAAATGGTCTAGCGGAATGTACACAATATTTATACTGTCTGTCAAATATAACTTGAGACTTTTTGACAGCGCAAGGTTAGGCAACAATTCGTGCATGGTTACTCAAAATGTGGATTGTATTACAAGGTAGGTTAATGTTTTATTACCTATCAGTTCATCGAATTTAACTGGAAACGTATTCACCGTGCTTGTTTGTGCTTTACTATTTCGACTATTTGGCCAGCATTTTCAATTTGAAAACATTTTGGGAAGTAATGAAATCGTGAAAATTGTCGCGCTTTTTGCCTATCCTTGTCCTGCTAAAAAGTGTCAAGTTATTTTTGACAGACAGTAACATATCATTTGTTGGCAATAAAAATCAACATATTATGAAGTGTAGCCAACCTAAACTTATGAAAAGGGTTTTGGGTTTTTTATTGCGGCGTTTTGACTCATTAACTGAATGAACACGCTAAAGCAGGGGGGACTAAAACTCGTCAGACCAAACTTAATTTTTATTCGAAATTTTTTTTTCGCCTATTTAAGCAGTACCGTTTATTATGAAATTTCTAATTTAAAACTACATTATAAGCAGAAATTTATGTAAAAAAACTGCGCTTGATTTTGAGACCTACATGCGCAACCAACGAAATAAATGTGTGTGACAAGGGAGTGCCCGAGATGTGACACTACGTTTTCAACCAAACAAATATCATTTGAAAGTACGTATCTCTGGAACTTCGTATCCAGAAATTGAGGTGCTTTAAATGATTTGGGTGAAGGGAGCTATGAATTTGTAAAATTTTTAAAAATCTTATTTTTGCCTTTTTTTTTTACTATTAGGCAAACTAGTTACATTTCGAAAAAAAAGCAACTCTAATTTTGCAGAATTTCTAATATACTATATTATCAACGATTTATGCCATATTCGCCGAGATCCGAGTGTCACACCTTGTATACAAATGTTTGGGACGTCACTTCTACACAAACACCACAATAAATCGAGTTCTGTTAAAAAAAAAAAAAAAAAAAAAACAGCTCAACTTTCTAAAACTTCTAATACTAATTTACATCGGTTTCAACTCAAATCATGTTAAAAATTAAAAGTGGCACAAATTTTTTTATTTAATTTCTATTTAAAAAAAAATTTTTAATTCAACATCGAGGTAATAAACTAAAATTTTAATTTACTCTATTAATTTTAATTATCTTGTTATTCCTAAATTAATTAAAAAAATTAAATTAAATTTACTCCAAAAAAATCATTTTTTAAAAATATAAAATTTTCAGGGTCTTCTTGTCTTTTAATATATCTTTTTAACTTAAAAATTAAATTTTAAATATAAATTTAATAAAGATTATTTTTTATTCATTCATTCATTCATTCATTCCATTATTCAACTAAAATACAAATTATTATGCCACCTTAGTACAAATAAATTGCAGCTATTTAATAATTAATCATTAAGCAGTTTGTCATTTTTTTTTTTTTTTTTTTTTATTGATGGCGGTATCGCTCCATTTATGGTGGTTCTTGTACATAACTGACCTCCCTCACTTCAAAAAATGGATTTAGAGTCATAATAAAACTTATATGAGCGACAAAGGTACATATGGTGCAGATGTCGGAATTACAGATTTTTTTGAAAATTATTTTATTTTATTTTTATTTTTTTATTTTTTCATAGTAAATTACATGATTTTACCTATTTATTCATAATGTTGGCCCTACCCCATATTAACACTGGCAGCTTAAATTTGTGTAGTGAGGGTCCTAGGTGATTCACTTTGCATGAAACTTTGTTCATTCGAAATTAATGATTCAAAGTCCGGGAAGTTCCCTTTCAAAAATCGAACTATGAAACAACGGTTGAAAAAAAAAAACAAACGTATAAAAATCAAAAATTTAAAGCTGTTTCTATGATTTGTAGAATATATGTGTATAGATCAAACATAATTACAATGCGTAAAGAATTTTTGTGCTTAGAAAAAAACATTTAAAAATCCATATCATTCCTTGGATAGAAAAAAAGAATAGAAAAAATTTTAAAACATTACGAAAAATTAGATTAATCTTTTTTTAATTTGGAAAAAGATCTCGAATCAAAAATGCCTAAAAATGAAATTCAAATTTCTTCATAAATTTCCTCATAATTGTCTCAAGATAATTTGCTGCTCCTAACAGTTTGCTACCCTAGGCCGCAGCCTATGTAGTCTGTGCCATTATTTAGCAAAATGAAATAAAATCTAATCAAATCCCGGACAAAATTTTCGTTTATTTAAAAAAAGTTCTTTTGTTACTTCACACGGCGGTGTTGGGCCGCGCCTATTAGTGTATTACATTTATTTAAAAGGAAATTGTCGGAACTTACATCATAACATGTATATGGTGAGTTAGAACATTAAATTAGACTTTCGTCCTTCACGCGTACATATATGACCAACATTTAGGCACTACGGCGATAATAGCTTTAATAACGGAAAATAAGTTATATGTTGCCAATGTGGGAAATTCGCGAGCTGTGTTGGCTGATATAAACGGAAATGCGATTCAAATAAGCGAAGATCATGAACCGAACAAGGTAAGTACACAAATTAGATTGAAAAAGAAAAAATCTATCACACAAATTACGAATAATTAGTCGCAACAGGGCTAATACATATTTATTTTATTCGCATATTAAAAAGAAAAAGGAATGGAAACGAATCACGGAGTCACCACATGGTTTGCTCGAGCCCATTGAAGGAATACCTAAATCTAAATTACTTCTTATCAACAATGAAACTGGCAAACCACAATATACGATGATTTCGCGTTCACTGGGAGATCGGCTGCTTAGAAATAAAGAATATGGATTCATCGCTGATGCTGATACATTCGTCGAAGATTTTTCCAAAGAAAAATCTCGATTTATAATTTTAGCCACAAAAGGATTATGGAATGTATACGAGAATCGCAAAGCTGTTCAACATTTCTTATTCACCATGCTTTATCCTAAATATGCCGCACACGCGCACGTATCTCCTAATAGAACGCTGTACTCTGCTTATTTTACGCTCAGCATACCTAATCTTGCGCTGAGCACGCGTCATCTTGCTATGCTAGCAATGGATAAGGGATCTAAAGATAATATTACCATTATGGTTATAAGACCTTTCAAGGTAGGTAGTTTACAAAATCAGTTGACAAATTTTCATAATTATTATTCTTCGGTCTCGTCCACCCTTTTGTATTTCGAGAAAAATAAAGGTTACTTTACCACCTACTTCGTAGGGAAATGAAGGGTGCGTAGGTCATGATATACTTTTGACCCTGAAAACAGTGTACTAATAAAGCATTTATGCAACATTTACATATATCCTGAATTGAATGAAGTTCTCTTCTCACTGCTATATGAGTTCATTGAAAATGTCTGCTGATATGTGTATAATGCTCACTGCACGATATTACAATATAAATCTAGTATCATTTACATTACAGTATTTCCCATGTTTATACCTACCTACAAATTCGTAAGGCTCTATTAGAACGTATACTTTAGGGAGGAGTTACGTGGGTTTGAAGAAATGAGCTTAGCACTTGGAAGATATGGTGTTCAAAACGGGTAGTTTTTTGAAAAAATGAGTCGCTGAAGTTTCCTATGCTACGAACATACTCTCATTTGCGACAAATTAAACTTGGTAATTAATTTTACACGCTTACGTTCGCTTACAGGCAGACGAGACATGTTCAGAAGATAAATCTCGTATTCTCGAATCAGGAGAAAGGTAAAATACTTGAACATTCAAGTTATTTTTACATAGCTTTTTCGTAATTACCATTTAGATACTATCTTACCTAACTAAAGTAAACGAAATATTTTCCAATACTTCACCAATTTCATGCACACTAACGAAGTTTTCCAACATAACTTACCACACGAAATAATGAACACGATGTTGACTCAAGATCAGCCTATTAAATCGTTAATTAATATATTCTCAGATCACACACGAGTAAAAACGTGACAGTTTTTTCACTTCTTGGACATAGGAATGATCAAATGGATCATACATTCGCCATCGTAGAAAATATCGGAGAACCCGAAGTAACATTGTATGGTGTGTTTGATGGAAACCGTGGTGACGTAAGTACTATATGAGATGATCCCTTAAATATTACTATACCATTTCCTTCCATACTATTTTCACGCGAAGAAGTACGTGACGTCATCTTCAATTTTGAAGCATATCAACACTATGCAGCAAGGAGGTGTATTTGTAAGATATCTGTTACGAAACAATTGTTGGTTACAACTTTGCATACTATTTTGAATTTTCACTCAAAATGTAAACAAAGCAATGTGACGTCACGTACTTCTTAGCTTGGAAATAATTTATAAGAATAACGCTTCACCATTCGTGGATCGAATTATTACAGCGTGCAGCGAAATATACGGCGAAGAATTTATTGGTCAAGATGAAAACAAAGTTGAACGAAATCCGAAAACATATTGAAGAGCTAGATGAAGCCGATTACACTGATAATGACGTTATCAATTATGAAGATTTTTTAAAGGGTGAAATTAAGGCCTTCAATGACGGTGATCTACAGAAAGAGTTGGAAAAAAATAACGACGAAAGCCGTAAGACACACTCACAATTATAATCATTCGTTACCATCAACAGGGACGTACCAAGGACATTCTTCAGGGGCGGTGGAGAAAACCTAAAAATTGCCAACTAATACCACGAAATTTTACCAATTTTTTTTTTTTTGCTTCAAGAAAATAAGATTTACAGTTTTGTTAGTCTTTGAAACATTTAAAAATAGGTGCAATTATATCATACGCGCGCAAAGCGCGAGAAATTTTTCACAATTTCCTTGTTTCATTATGTTGTGTGCTTGTATACCTACTTCTAACCGAAAAAAATTTCATTTTTCAGTGTTTTAATTTCAGCAAATTGGCAATTTTTCATTGATAATACGAAATTAGTAATAAAAAATATATATTATCTTGGCAAATTTTAACGATAGGTGTAGTCCTGATTCCTGAATGATGTTTCTTATGATGGTCGTACAAGGCCAAACGAAAATTTCTTCGATTTTATATAAATAATTATTAAGTTAACAGTTCTTATTTAGTTGTAGGATGACAATCGAAATGTCAGTCTCCATATTAACCTATCAACTTTGCTAAATGAGAACATCATCTAGCTAGTATGATGGGTAGAAATAAATACTACGCATTAAAGGTTAAAATGTTCAATGTTAATTCGTAATAAAAATACTGCCCGAAGCGCGAAATAGTATATTTCACAACTAGGGAGGTAAAAGTGATTCTTGACGAAGGTGATAAGTCACACGAGTCTAGAATCAATTTTTCTCGCGAGCTGTGAACGAAATTTTTCTTAAATGCGGGAGAAAAGCGCTCGTTTGAGACCCGAGCGATTAGCGAGCGGGAGGTAAAGTAGCGCTTTCCTCCCGCACGTATGAAAAAAATTTTTCATCTTTTATACAAGATGACAAATTGATACACTTTCTTCCACACTCGATTAATATCCATAAATCTCAGTATTTTACGCTAATTTGTCATTTTTTGCCCCCCTCCAAATTTTTTCAAATTCATAACAAATACAACGCGCGAAGCACGAAAGAAATTTTCTCAACTTTTAAGCAAGTTGGCAAGTTGGTAAGTTACTAAATTTCAAAAATTGGCAATTTCAAAAACTGCAATATTTAATTTAAGAAAATCCATCTGATGGTCAAGTTTACCAACTTTACGCTAAAACTCCAAATTTACCAACTTTCCAAAAGCCAAGGGGGTAAGCTTCCCCCCCCCCTTTCGGTACGTCCCCCACTATCAGAGTACTGTTGGGCAGAGCAGCGAGATACCCGCAGCATTTAACTCATTAGTCAAGACCCAACGGATGATCCTGTTTTTGTACGCAATATTTATAACACATCGTTTGTTTGCAACAAAAAATCAAAATGAGAAGTGTAGCCAACCTAAACTCACTGATGGGTTGTTGACTCAACATCTGAATGTACACACTAAAACAGGATGGACTAAGACTAAGGCTCGTCACACCAACTATAGTTTTTATTAGCTGAGTTTTTAACTTAAAAACAATAGCTATTACAGCCTACCTGATTTGAGAAGGGAAGGTCGGGGGAGGGTGGGGTCTTCAAATTTTTGCGTTTCAGATCATTTGTAATCATCTGGCAAATGTACAACTTTTTGGTACATATACATTTTTTTCTCCACGCGTAGCGCCGGCGAGTATTCATAAAATTCGCTCAAAATTTGGTGAGGAACTCTTCTTGAAAATGCGCAGAGGTATTTTTTTTGTTTTTTCGAAAACTTTCAAAATGGCGGATCACTCAAATTTTGAGGGGGCTGGAGAAGAGGCAAATAGCTCAAATTTTTCGTTTTTGATCTCATATGAAAGAGTGAGTCACGGACACCAACATATTTAAATTTCAGCTTCCTAAGTGCATTTTGAGGAGAGTTAGCAAAAACCTGTTTTTGAGGAAATTTCGTTTTTTGTGTCACTCGCCTTGCGCAGGCGGGTGTGGATAAAATTCGCTCAAAATTCGGTGAGGAACTCTTCTTGAAAATACGCAAAAATATTTTTTTTTTTTCGATAAATTTCAAAATGGCGGATCACTCAAATTTTGAGGGGGCTGGAGAAGGGGCAAATAGCTCAAATTTTTTGTTTTTAATTTCATATGAAAGAGTGAGTCACGGATACTAACATATCCAAATTTCAGCTTCCTAAGTGCATATTGAGAGGAGTTAGATCAAAAAACGGCTTTTTGAGGAAGTTTTGAGTCATGAAATTTCTTGAATCTTCCATATCTCCCCACCAAATCAAGTTAAAGAGGTCAAATTTTGTGTGTGAGGTTAGTTGGTGACCACAATATGACCTCTTGAATTTGGATCAAAATGGATCAAAATGGCGGATTATCAAAATTTTGAGTAGAGCTTGAGGAGCCTCAAGTTGGTAAAAATGTAATTAATATGAATTCATATGGTTATTGGGGATAAGTTGTATACTATATCCCGAATTCACTTCCATACATGATGTTGGAGGGGGAAGGCGGGGTTATCAACCTAAAATAGTGGTGGGGGTACAGGAGGGTCGAAAATTTTTTATTGCTGTGTCATATGATAAAATGAGCCCAAGTGACAAACGTATTTTGATTTTAGCTTCCTCAGTGATTTTGGAGGGGAGTTAGAGCAAAAAACGGCTTTTGGAGGGGAAATTGCTGCAGGAAATTTCATGAATCTTCCATATCTCATCACCAAATCGGCCTAGAATGGTCAAACTTTGTGTGTAGGATTAGTTTGTGACCAGAATATGACCTCTCAAATTTGAGTTAAAATGGATCCAAAATGGCGGATTATCAAGATTTGAAGATAATTTGAGCACCCTCAAATAGTTATAATTTGAGAAATATGTGTTCACATGATTATTTCATGGCAAGAAATACTACATTTGTGCCAAATTTAACTTCATAAGTGTTTTTGGAAAGGATAGGGTAGGGGTTTTCAGACTTGGTATAGGGTGTGGCCTGTAGTCATGAACGGTTAAGCAAGGTTGTTAGTAAATCAAAACAAGCTCCAGTTAAAAACTCAGCTCCAGTAATGCGGCATGGCTGCTTACGTTTTTTTTTTTTTAGAAATCTGTTTTCCAGCTGTTTGAACAGTACTGTGTGGTGTGAAAGTGTTAATTTAAATCTACATTATAAGTAAAAAGTTATTTCAGAATAAAATAAAGCTTGGCGCGCTGCCAACAAAATAAATTTGACTGAGAAAGAAAGAGTTCATTATATCTGAGTATAACACTACCATCAATTCCACACATTAAAGTCTACTTAATTTGAATACTCCAAGCGCAAAAATCTTTCTTTGATAGAATTAAATAATATATTTGAATGATATTAGTAAGAATAAAAGGCATAAATTAAATTTCTTTAATGCTTAAATGTGTCTTATAAGCGAAATGCAGAATTTTAACTTATGCTTTCCTTTCGTTGTTAAAAATACATATTATAATGTATTAACCTTTGCATGGTATCATGATGAGGGAAACCCCGCCAACAATTTACTTGAAAATACAGCGATGCCATCATATAGTTGATGTCGTATGTGAATCGAAACGTTAAATTAATCGAAATTTCCTTCTTTTTTTTTTTAATAAATGAGTAACCAAATTATTAAAATTTTCAAAAATGTTTATTTAATGTTTCCCCTTTTTGTAATTTTGATTGTGCTGATCTTAACATACATGTAACAACTTTTTTTTTTGGCGGGGAATCCCTCATCAAGATCATCAAGATACCATCCAAGTTACAAAATACATTTTTAGAACATGCATGGTATCATGCTGAGGGAATCCCCGTCGACAGGGACGGGTAGGGAAGGGGAGTATGGTATCTTATATTTATACCTTCTAGAGTGCGCTGCTAGTATTAGTTCTTCCCTCATGTGTAAGCGGGGATCCCCTCATCATGATACCATGCGAAGGTTAAATTCAAATTTATTCACCTTTTACCCAATTTTATCGTTTGGGTGCTGCAATCAAGTAGTCACCAGTTATAATGAATTAAGTACACTTTAACTTCATGCATACACTACGTTGCGTATTTAGGCACCACTGCCATAATCGCTTTAATTACCAACGACACGTTATACGTCGCCAATGTGGGAAATTCGCGAGCTGTGATGGCTGAAAAAGCGATTCATAATTCAGATCATGTAAGTACATAAATTTGATTTTTCAACGTGTATTTCTGAATATTAATTGTATAAGTCATCAATAATTAGTTACATGTTGTTAATGTTTGATCAACTACTATAAAGGACGAAAAAGAGAAACCAGTTCATAACATTTATGATTGTACAAAAGGACACGAAAAGCCAGTTACGCAATGGTTAGGATACGACTCCACCGCTGATGCTGAAACATTCGCCAAAAAATTCTCACAAGGAATGTCTAAGTTTGTGATATTAGCTACCCACGGATTATGGCGTGAATTTAACGATGAAGAAGCTGTTCAATTTATCAGCGATGAAATCAAAGCCGACAACCGGAATTACAACGAAGTAAATGCATTTGTCGCGGAAAAGCTAGCGAGAGAAGCTAAGAAACGAGGTTCAGATGAAAATATTACCATTATGGTTATAACACCTGAATGATATATCATTTACATAATCAGTTAATGAATTTTCAAAATGTGCATACCTTTATGAATTTTGTTCTCGTAATAACATGCATTCGTTAAATAGAATATAAGTAAATACTGCGAATAAATTAGATACATATAATAAATTGATAGGACGAAAAGAATCACTTTTAAAATAATTAAAATGCCAATACATATTTTAAAAAGGTATGCGATTTGTAATTTCATTTAAATGGTAGCAGTTAGTATGTGAATCAGTAAATCCGCGTAAATAGCATGGCTGCTTATAAGAAAGTTGTAGCGCTCACACGTCCACCGAAATCTCTACCAAAAGGGGAACCATATCGCGAAGAAATTTTCATTTTTATAAATTTTAATTCATACAAGAAAAAATTAAAAAGATAAAACCTTTGATCACAGCCCTCTTCGGCAAGATGAGGTAAAAAATTCCAAACATAACCTATTACGTAGCGCCTTTTGTATTGCCTATAATGCGCCTTAAAATGTTGAGCAGATGAATTTCAACACGCACGCAGCTTACGGGTAATGAAACAAATAATATAATTCAAATTTTCTTCGTTCGAATCATTTGTGAGGTTATTTCTTAGATTGTTATTACTGTTAGCAATTTAAGGACAAAAATATTCAAATTTATTTAATGAGAACAACATTCCTTATCGGAGACATAATTTCTCAATAAGTTAGCGCATTGAAAATTCGACAGAAAATGAGGCGATGCCATAAAACAAAAAGTAAAAAAACAACAAACTGGACTAAAGAGGAAAGTCTGCTATTTTCAACAGTTACTTACGAATGAACGAAAAATTCCTATTTCAAAGCACATAGGTTACTCGAGATTACAAAGATACCAAAACATGAGCTTGGAATCTCTTCAATTTATTCCTGTACTTCTCAATGAAGTTTTTCGTAAAGGATACTAACATGCCTACCTGATTTGGGAAGGCGGTGGGGGAGAGTGGAATCTTCAAATATTTTCGTTTCAGACCATTTGTAGACATCTGGCAAATGTTGAACTTTTTGGTATTCATATTTTTACCTCAAACGTAGTGCCAGCGGGTATTCATGAAGTTCTTGAAAATGCAAAAAAATATACTTTTTTGTTTTTTCGATACATCTCAAAATGGCCGATCACTCAAATTCTGAGAGGAGCTGGAGAAGAGGCAAATAGCTCAAAGTTTTCGTTTTTGCTTTTATATGAAAGTGTAACTCACACACACCAACTTATCCGAATTTCAGCGTTTCAAGTGCATTTTGAGGAGAGTTAGAGCAAAACCTGTTTTTGAGGAAAGGGTCTCTCCTGATAAGATAGTGAAAACGGCCCTTGACCCAAATTCGGTCACTAGTGGTCCTAAATGTTGCCCTCGATGAAAAAACTACCCACAAAAAAATTTTTGACCCTCCACCTCCAACCCTTCCTGAGAAATCGACTCCCATATCTCGAAAATTCAATATTTTTCAACTCCAGATAGGATGGATGAAAAATTTTGAAAATTTCACTATTCATAGGCATTATATAAGTACATTTGTGGAAATTTTTTCAAATTTTTCGATTCATATTTTCTTGAATTTTTTAGGCTTTGAAATTTTCAAAAAATTGTAAAAATTTTTTTTGAGGGGGTACATGACTGAATTTTTTTCCATAATTAGCTCGTACTTTAAGGTACAACATAATAATATTTTCAACTCCCCAAAGGGGTGTGGAAGTTGGTAAAAAAAAAATGGAATGTGTAACAAGAACGTCTCCTAAATTCACTTTTTTGCATTTTTTTTTCGAACAACGCGTTTTAGAGAAAAAGTAGTGTAGTAATAAAATGTTTCTCATTAAATTCTCTATAAGAAAGCTACAGTGGGTGGGTGGAGGGTAGAACAAATTTTGTTTTTTCTCAAAAATTGATCTGGTATACCGCTTGATAGTTTCAAAATAATTATGATATGATAGTAATTAATTATAAACTCATGAGTAGTATCGAATATGATAGATTTTCGATAATAAACAAAATTTGTTCTACCCTCCACCCGCCCCCTGTATCCATTGGCACAATGAGAACATAAAACATTATCATAACACTGTGGTTTATATCAAACATCGCGCTATGGGCCTATGTGCAGTGTAAGTGGGGCGTTTCAAGTGCGTTTTCTCGCGATTCCATCAATTTGGGCGAAAATTGCGTAATAATATTTTTTGTTGGAAATCTGACGACCATAATTTCGTAACTGGACTTTTTCTCTGTATCTAGATTAGAACGCGTGTTATTTGCGAAAAACGAGTTTTGGGGACACAAATGTGGATTTTGGGGGAAAAGCAATGGCGGGAATTTTGGGGGAAAGTTAGGTGTTGTTACGAACACTATTGGCTACAAGTTTCCTCAGAAAAACTTCGGCCCCCCAATTAGTCTCGATTATAATCGTAATATGACTGCACTATAAGTACTACTTTAACTTCACCATCATTATATCGAATTTTATTTATTCTTATTGTGAAATCCTCAATCAGAAGTTTACCACAATAGTCGAAAAGTAACTCGCCTTCATTCCCAATGTTCATTTTCCATTTTTTTTTTCTTATTTAGTCCTTAATGATTTTACGATAGTGTAATACATAATAATTATTAGTATTAGGAGCAACTTTGTAGTCCCCTATCTCCTCCCCTAATGCGTATACGAAAAAAATTATTAGACCCTTTCTTAGAGAGAATTTAATGAGAAACATTTTATTACTACACTACTTTTTCTCTAAAACGCGTTGTTCGCAAAAAAAATACAAAAAAGTGAATTTAGGAGACGTTCTTGTTACACATTTCATTTTTTGTTACCAACTTCCACCCCCCTTCGGGGGGTTGAAAATATTATCATGTTGTACCTTAAAGTACGAGCTAATTATGGAAAAAAATTCAGCCATGTACCCCCCTCAAAAAAATTTTTACAATTTTTTGAAAATTTCAAAGCCTAAAAAATTCAAGAAAATATGAATCGAAAAATTTGAAAAAATTTCCACAAATGTACTTATATAATGCCTATGAATAGTGAAATTTTCAAAATTTTTCATCCATCCCATCTGGAGTTAAAAAATATTGAATTTTTGAGATATGGGAGTCGATTTCTCAGGAAGGGTTGGAGGTGTAGGGTCAAAAATTTTTTTGGGGAGTTTTTTCATCGAGGGCAACATTTAGGACCACTTGTGACCGAATTTGGGTCAAGGGCCGTTTTCATTATCTTATCAGGAGAGACCCTTTTGTTTTTTGTGTGCCACGTGTAACGCTGGCGGGTGTTAATAAAATTCACATAAGATTTGGTGAGAAACTATTCTTAAAAACGCGCAAAAGTACCTTTTTTTGTTTTTTCGATAAATTTCAAAATGGCGGATCACTCAAATTTTGAGGGGGACTGGAGAAGCGGTAAACAGCTCAAATTTTTTGTTTCTGATCTCGTATGAAAAAATGAGTCACGGACAATAACATAACCAAATTTCAGCTTTCTAAGTGCATACTGAGAGGAGTTAGACCAAAAAACGGTTTTTTGAGGAAGTTTTGAGTCATGAAATTTTTTGTATCTTCCATATCTCCCCACCAAATCAAGTTAAAGAGGTCAAACTTCGGGTGTGGAGTTGGTTAGTAATCAAAATATGACCTTTTGAGTTTGGATCAAAATGGATCCAAAATGGCGGATTATCAAAATTTGAGTAGAGCTTGAGAAGTCTCAAATTAGTAAAAATGCGATTAATATGGACTCATGTGATTATTAAAAAAAAATATGTATACTTCCAAATTCACCTTCATACATGCCTCTGGAGGGGGAAGGAGGGGTTATAAACCCCAAACTGCAATGAGGATACACAAGAGTCGAAAATTTTTTACCATGGCATCATATGATAAATAAAATGAGCCAAAATGACTAACCTATTCCGATTTTAGCATCCCAAGTGAATTTAGAGGGGAGTTAAGAGCAGAAAATGTATTTTGGAGGAAAAATTACCGTAGGAAATTTCATTAATCACCAATATCTCCTCAACAAATTGGCCTACAAAGGTCAAAAATTTTGAGGGTAGGGTTAGTTGGTGACCAGAATACGACCTTTTGAATTTGGGTCAAAATGGATCTAAAATAGCGGATTAGCAAAATTTGAGTAGAGCTTGAGGAGTTTCGAGTACTTATAATTTGAGAAATATATGTTCATATGATTATTACATGGCAATAAATATTACCTTTGTTCTAAATTCATCTTCTTAAGTGGTTTTGGATGGGCATGAAGGGGTTAGCAATGTTATTTGCAAACATAAAAAAGCCCTAATTAAACACCTAACTCGAGTAATGTAGCATGGCTGCTTACTTTATTTAAAATTGATTTTCAAATTAAATACACTGGCTGGGAAAGAAATGAAATATGAAGCGAATGAGGGTTTTTTTTTTAATTTTTTCAACCCCAACGTCTTGATCCGCTATTAATTTCACACAACACAGGCATATTACGAGTTGTCTAATCGTTTGCAGTGAAAAGATATCATCACGTTGGTAGATTATAATAGGTGGTGGGTAGAGAGACAAAAAACGATTAAAATTCCAAGCAGAACGGAAGCTTTCACGACGACAAACAAAACTCACCGATTAATTTCGTTTTATTGTTTATGACCCATATTTAAATTGAATACCGATCGTCGCGCTGGAAGGAAGTCTAATAATTGAAATGTAAGACTATACTTCGCTGCGAGTTATCGAAGGTCGCAATCTAAGCCTAGTTTTTCGTAACCTCTACTTGAAACACGATGTAGGTGCATCCTATTGTGTGGACGACAGTCGACAATTTTTCGTCTGAAAAATGTTTTTCTTTTTCCACCAACAGGTACTATATCATAGGTAGAAGGAGCGATAGAACCGTTATAAGTGCATCTCAGGGGCCAAGTTCAAAGCAGGCCGCTATATTGCTTAACCGACATATCGTTTTCAGGTAAGCCCCTTGTATATTTGTTGGGGCGGAAATAAACATCGGCAGATTTTTCACGGGTTTTGCCAAATACAAGGCGGGCTTTCTTGTTCGATCTCGTTAGCGGCAGGAAATAACACGACGATGAATGCGAGACACATGAAAAGAAATAGGTTAGAATGAATTTCAATTAAAGTAATGCGCGTTCGATGGCGAAAAAAAAGTGGATTTTATTGCCGGCATCGACTATTACGAGTAATTTTTATACATCGTTACTCAATTTACAGACGAAGAGCACGTCTCACGTTCAACTCTCACGAAACTAACCCGCATTTTAAAGATCGGCTCGCGACCATAATGCGATTATACTTGATACCGTTATTACAGCAGGGCGAGAGAGGGTCGGGTTACACCTATATAACTATATACACCTGCTTACGGTGGTAGTGTTGCCGGTGATGCCACCACTTTAAATATGTTAATGATGACAGAGGCGAAATTCTTTCGTTCTGACATCATCGAATTCGCAACTGTCCCTTATAATTTGGCGAATTCGTACTTCCTCAAAGCGTCTATTATAGTACGTGAAATTAGTTTCGAAAAATACTGATATATTAACCCAGTTATTAGGACGAAAGACGCGATAATGAGCGGTCCGATGATCCGGTCAGACGAGTCTGCGTACAGAAATTCGATCAACACCACCATATCCGTGCTGCCGGTTCCGACCGAAATGAAAGTAAATACGCATCGCAATCATTCTCCGAAAGCATAAGTCGAGCCTCCTTATGGTTTCCCAAACTCGCGCACGGACCTAACTAAATGAGGATAAGTAAACACCGTACGATCACCAGCACACCCAAAGATGCGAGAAGGCACGACGCACGAATACCAAGGGAAAAAATTACCACTTTCTCGTCATAAATACGTACATCTCAAGCTCACCATGAGCCCGTTAATTACATTATGATTAGCGTGAGCTTTCGTCTTTTCGTCACTTTCGTCCGATACAAAAGTGTCAAAAAAACTGAAGTGAAATTTGACCGCACATTTTCATATATTTTATTTAAACAAAGAAACATACGTCACCGCGTATCCTATACAAGTGTCAATTATATTTTTGTTAACGCTTATCAGCTGGGCGTACCGCTCGTCAAGATACAAGCAAACGACGGCTATTCAAGATACTAATTTAAATACTCAGCCTTACGACTACGTGTGCTCGTGAAGCAGATTATGCTAGACCAGGAGAATAAACGATGATATCATAAGTCATCGGTCCGGTTCGTTGAGTGGTTTAAATGGAAAATTCCTTCTTTTTTTATTCGGAGCCCATATGTAGTCTAGTAGATTAAACGAAAATGACCTTGAAAATGCCTTCGCCCTCGACATCCTTGACCTATCCGAAATGTGTATTTGTATCTGTATCAACGAAGATCTTGTGGAGATATTAGTTGAACCTTCTACAAGGAAAAACGTTTGGAATCTTATACATCATTCATAGAAACTAAATCTTAAGAAAATATGTATGTATGGGCACTGATGAAATGTGATAAATGTCATCAATATATTGACAAATGAAAAAAAAAATCAAAATTTATGATTTAAAGAGTACATGCTTAAAATAGGGCAAACTGATTCACTTCAAAATGGTGGTTCACTCAAATTTCAAAAGGAGAGGGAGAGGGGGCGAAGCACTCCAAATTTTTGGTTTTGGTCCCATATGAAAGAGCGAGCCACGAACACCAACATACGGAATGTCTAACGAATGACCTTTTAGCATGATTTCTTCGACATTTTGAGCCCCTCTCCCCCCCAAAAAAAAAAGACCAAATACTTCGAAAAATATAATTTTTTCAAGAAAAAATCACAAGTAAATAAACTTTTGAATTCGGAGAAATGTAACTAAAAAAAAAAAAATTAAAAATTAAATATACTTGATTTTTTAACAAAAAATCATAAATTCATAAGTATCACGAAGTACCATCATAACATGAATGCCCACACAAAAAAAATGTACATTAACTAAAAATTTTGCGTTAATCGATTTTCAACTTCTTATTTTAACTATTTAAAAAATTTAAATCATTTATCAAGGGTGAATGGGATTTTTTTCAATTTTCGAGAAATGCAGGATTTTGAGTTAATCTTAGTCAAAATGCCTGACTTTGCGGTACCGTACGACTTCTTTTGAAAATGCCAACTTTGCAGCACCTGCATGACTGTTAGACACCCAGACATATCCCAACTTCAGCCTCTCGAATGTATCTGGGAAGGAGTTGGAGGAAAAAAGGTCTTTTTTTGAGAAGATTTCGAGTCGTACACTTTCTCGAATCATTCATGTTTCTTCACGAAATCAACTAGGAAGGTTCACACTTCGTATGCGGAGTTAGTTGGCGACCAGAATATGGCCTTTCAGTTTTGGATAGAATTTGATCCAAATGGCTGATGGCCAAAATTTGAAGAAGGTTCGAGAAGCCTCAAATAGCTCAGATTTGATACACTGCATATCATCTCAATGATTACTAGCGATGAGAAACGCTACATGCTAATTCCACATTCACAGGTAATTATGAAGGGCAGGAGGAGGGTTTAATGTCCTCAATTTGTGGTAGGGGTAAAAGATAGGTGAAAATTAGCGATTATGGTGTCAGATTATGAAGTGAGCCCAACTGATTAAAATACTTCAATTTCACCTCTCAAGTTAATAACGAACGAAGTTAGAGCAGAAAGTTGCTTTTAGAATGAAGGGAAATGGCAGTAAGAAATTTCATGAATTTCGCACATCTCCTTACCAATTTGACATGGAAAGGTTAAACTTTATACGTGGGGTCAGTTGAAAACTAGAACGTGACCCGTTAAATATGGGCCGAAATCGATCAAAAATTATTCAAAATGCAGAATGGGCAAAATCTGAGCTAGGCTTGAAAAGCCCAAATACTTTTTGGGAGGGATAAGGGTGTGGGTTTTGCACTCCGTAATGGATTGGTCTGTTGCTTTTGAAAGTTTACTTGACAACCCAACATACAAATATAAACAAACTCCAATTAAAAATTCAGCTCCAGTTATGCGATATGGATGCTTACATTTTTTTAAATCTATTCTTTTCTATTCCCGTTTTCCGCATAATTACGAGTAATGCGATGAAATGAATCGGACCATTTCGTACAATTTCATCCAGGGCCGGCGATAGGTTGAGAGAGGCCCTGGACAGCATTTATGCTTGAGCCCCTTTATTTTTTCGAATTCTAACAAAAAAATCATCCCCCTTTATTTTTCAAATTTTGACAAAAAATGAAACGAAAACCTTTATTTTATTTTAAAAATATAAAATAACAATACAAAAAAAGTTCTCAATACCTAGTCAATTCAATAACCACCAATTCACGAGATAATTTCATTCGAAAAAATTGTAAACACAACACCGCTCTAACTCTACAAAATATCAAGACGAATGAAACTATGAAATGAAATAACGTCACAGTAACGCGAACACAGCGATTTATGCATACACATTCAATTTATAAATGTTCGATCGACTCAGACATGTTCAAACTTGTAAGCGTTGAAGCGTGGACCGAGCTACCTGTGGAAAACGAACGGTGAGAGATCCCAAAAATGAAGAATGCTTATTTTTAGCTGAGTTTAACAAAACGATAGCTATTACAGCCTACCTGATTTGGGAAGGGAAGGTCGGGGAGGGTGGGTCTTCAAATCTTTGCGTTTCAGACCATTTGTAATCATCTGGCAAATGTCCAACTTTTTGGTATATATATATATTTTTTTCCCCACGCGTAGCGCCGGCGAGTATTCATAAAATTCGCTCAAAATTTGGTGAGGAACTCTTCTTGAAAATGCGCAGAAGTTTTTTTTGTTTTTTCGAAAATTTCAAAATGGCGGATCACTCAAATTTTGAGGGGGCTGGAGAAAGGGGCAAATAGCTCAAATTTTTCGTTTTTGATTTCATATGAAAGAGTGAGTCACGGATACTAACATATCCAAATTTCAGCTTCCTAAGTGCATATTGAGAGGAGTTAGATCAAAAAACGGCTTTTTGAGGAAGTTTTGAGTCATGAAATTTCTTGAATCTTCCATATCTCCCCACCAAATCAAGTTAAAGAGGTCAAATTTTGTGTGTGGTTAGTTGGTGACCACAAATGACCTCTTGAATTTGGATCAAAATGGATTCAAAATGGCGGATTATCAAAATTTTGAGTAGAGCTTGAGGAGCCTCAAGTTGGTAAAAATGTAATTAATATGAATTCATATGGTTATTGGGGATAAGTTGTATACTATATCCCGAATTCACTTCCATACATGATGTTGGAGGGGGGAAGGCGGGGTTATCAACCTAAAATAGTGGTGGGGGTACAGGAGGGGTCGAAAATTTTTTATTGCTGTGTCATATGATAAAATGAGCCCAAGTGACAAACGTATTTTGATTTTAGCTTCCTCAGTGATTTTGGAGGGGAGTTAGAGCAAAAAACGGCTTTTGGAGGGGAAATTGCTGCAGGAAATTTCATGAATCTTCCATATCTCATCACCAAATCGGCCTAGAATGGTCAAACTTTGTGTGTAGGATTAGTTTGTGACCAGAATATACTCTTAAATTTGAGTCAAAATGGATCCAAAATGGCGGATTATCAAGATTTGAAGATAATTTGAGGACCTCAAATAGTTATAATTTGAGAAATATGTGTTCATATGATTATTTCATGGCAAGAAATACTACATTTGTGCCAAATTCAACTTCTTAAGTGTTTTTGGAAAGGATAGGGTAGGGGTTTTCAGACTTGGTATTGGGTGTGGCCTGTAGTATCATGAACGGTTAAGCAAGGTTATTAGTAAATCAAAACAAGCTCCAGTTAAAAACTCAGCTCCACATAATATTTTTTTTTTCATTTTTTTGCGAGTTCGCGGGGCCTTGAAAACAGCTGGCGCGCGGGGCATCTTGCCCTTTTGCCCCCTCTCGCCAGGCCTGATTTCATCAATTAGATTTTCTACAACCACAAATCGCATTTGAAGGGAAAAAAACACAGATGCGATAAAATACCAATTAATTTACTAAGCTGTAAACTAGTCTATAAAACTAGATAAAGTCGTAGCAAATTTTCACTTTCGGTAGCATATTTACATATATTTTTAGAACGAGTGGCAGCGGCGCGATTACGCGCGAGACGTTATACGCGAACCATCTATAACGTCATCGTGAAAAGTAAAACAAGAAGAGGAAGGAATGAAATGAAATGAGAGAAAAAAAAAACTAGGATACACCGTACACACACGCCCGCCACTGGAAGTTTATCTACCTCCGTTGATAACTAGACGAGTACCTTGACCATTACAATCCGTTATTAAGGCTCACACACGTTAGTCATTATTCGGCTCGCTCGAGGACAAACATTTTCATACGTTTTGTGCGGGATTTCTTCTTCATTTTTTTCTCCTCTTTTTTTCGCTCCATCTTTTTTATATTTCTCAATCACGCATCTCATCACACGTGATATACAATGATTATATTATCCGGTTCGATAAGTGCCATCGGTTCGCGTGGTTTTCGACGACCTGAAATTTACGATCACGGTGTCGCGTATTGATACGTACGAGTGTATAGGACGCGCTATGTTGTATACGTTTTTCGTAATTTTCTTACAATTATCGACTATACTAGCCGCTCGTCAGAATTCGTCGGTAAGTGATCATGCGGTTACTACGAATTACGCGACTTCCACCGAACGCAGCCAATTTGAAAATTCACTCGTCGAAGATCAGGATGACGAAGAGGCGGATTTCAAATCGATAGTTTGTTCCGTTTTTCCGGCCACATGTTCCAGCTTATCGTCTTTTAGCAGGCGATTCTTCAGTTTCGGTAATTATCTCGGTACGTAAACTGATAACGGAGTATTTTAGTTGGTAAAAGCACGGAATTTTCAAATGAACTGGGAAGAAGGCAAGTGGGGTTTTAGCTGGTCAACGAACAGGTTTCGGAATTATCTCACTCGTTGACAGTGGGCGCTATTTCGTGCTAGACAGTTTTCAGAAAAAAAAAAAATTCTCTACTCCTACGTTCCTTTCGATCCTCACAGCAAGAGGTAGCTGAACATAACAAATACCGTAGTTCGTTCCTTGCTTCATATGAAATGAATCAAACACAGAATATCATAAAGTTATTTAAACCATTTAAAATTTTAGCGGTGAAATCTTAATTTTTCTTCCACATCGGTCATAGATAGCTAACATGGAATATCTAGATGACTATACCATAGAGTTGTATGCAATAGACACAGACAGAAAGACCTTTTTCTCACAGGTAGTCCCATATGCATTGCAAAAAAAGTAACGTTCTCTGAAATTATTCTCCATGTTGATGTATTACGAAGTATTTTGAAATTGAAGCGAGAAAGTCATTTAAGGTTTCTGCCTACTTGTGAAATTGTAGGAGCTGCAATTTATTAGATTTCATTGCATTCAACTCCTTCAATTTTTTAGATAGGCAAAAACGTAACACTATTATTTTCTCTACTCTCCAAGTATTATTTGTGAATTGAGAAAAAATTTCAAAGAACGCATCTTTTTTCGAAGACGATTAGGCAACGATTTCGACAATTAACAAACTTGAAGGAGTTACTGTTGGGAAAATTTTACAAGCATAGCTCCTTAAATTTCACAGATAGATGAAAATGTTTTATAAATATTTTGTTGTACTTTTAGAAAAGTGTCTTCGAAGTGGGAAAACCGTATAACGGTTTCCGTTTCGGTTTCTGTGGGTTTAGTTTTTTTTCGGCTTATTTTTCTAAGGGTTTGGATAAGGGTTTTCGATTATCAGTTTTCAGCTATCGGTTTCTCCTTTCTATTTCGGTAAAACTAATATTTATAATGGTAAAATTATTTAAAATTCAAAATTTCAAAATAGATAAATAAAAGCAGTCAAATCTGGACTAAGAAAACCGTAACCAAAACCGAAAACCGAAACCGTAAATATTTATCGATTTTGGTTTCAGTTTTTGTTCAGGTTTTGCGATTTTCCAGTTAGAGTTATCGGTTAACATGGGTTTCTTTTTAAATTTCGGTTCAAATTTTACCGGTTTTCCTAGCCCTGAACTGTCAACGAATTTGAAAAAAATTTCATGACTCAAATTTTTTTTTTCAGCAGTATTATCCTTCATTTTTTATCGTTTCTGAACATTTTGTTAATCAATTTTTATCATATTCTGTAAAAAAAAAAAAAATGTGATACTTGATATGTTTTTCATTTTACGGATAATATATGCTTCAAGAATAAAACAAAAACAATTACATAACGTTTTTGCCTATCTATAGAATTGAAGGAGCTACAAACGATGGAATCCCCTGGATTAAGCTTCTCCAATTTCGCTGATAGGCAACATTTTTTTCGACGTTTTTTGTTCTAATTTTCAAGTACACAGGTACCATGTGATGGGTTTATTATAATATATGAAAAACAATCAAAAGACTCGACTTTTTTTGCGCCGCATGTGGGGTCTGCCTATAGAAAAAAAACTTCCAGTTGGTGCATTTATTTCGGTTCAACAGTATTATCAACTTTACATTCCTCATCTTCGTTAAGAAAAAAAAATGTTTCTATTATTCCCTAACATTCCTCGAACGTAATTTTTGAACATTTAATTACTTAATAAAGTGGGCAATTATTACTCGGCGTACTTCCTCGACCGTATAATTCAACGAGTACAAATCGTTGACCGTGCAAACTTGAAAATAAAATTACGTAAGAACTATTCCATTGCAACGGGCGAATAGAACACGTAACTTCTCAAAGGTGCGACGAATAAAAACCAGTTTTCCGGAATGGCTACCATAACAATAGTATATTTTCACATTACAACGCTAATAAATAGTGACCCATCGGTCGGGGGCTATTCATTTCCAACCCATTAACAAACACGTCTTTGTACAATGAGATTTACATTCTTGACTAAAGCGCGAGTAACTGAAAGCTAACAGTTGGTTAATTATAAAGATCGTTCAACTTTGGTAACCCTGTTTTTACGCGTGTTTCAGGTGCATTCGAGGGACGCGGTCCGAAAGATTTAATTGCTATTGTGTCTACAATGCTGGCTACATTGCTGGGCGCTATTTTAGTCAAGCTGAACGTGTTAATTGTGCTATCCATGATTAGCGTAGGTATAGGAAAATTATTGGTGCTCATACTGACTCTTAAGTCGCATCTGTTTGCTCATAAGACGCCTCAGCAGCCGGTTGTGTACGAGAAAGTTTATTATCCGCATCACAGGGAGTATAGTAATCCAGTGCCGCAGTCGTACCACGAAGATTATCAGACTTACAATTTATCCAGATGAAGATAGCATTTCTTTGATAATTTTATTCTGCGTGAATTACTGACCATGCTTTTTTTAATGTAAACTGATTTTTTTTTTTTGATTAAATTATTACCTTGTGTTGTATCTATGTTTTTCTTTTCATACGAGTTAGATTTCGCTTCGTTAACTTTTACACTAATGGTAATGAATGAGGGGGAGGGGCAGAAAAAAATATTGATTTACCTTCGTTTGACACATCCAATTTCATGAATTTTCCTTTCTCCGTTTCAACAGTCAATTGCAACGATGACATGGAATTATTGGGTTGATCTTGTTCTTGTTCTGCTTCTTCTTTCACTAATACTCCTTCGACGGGACCGAACTGCGTTCTACTCGGTATAGTTTTCTTGGCAAATACACCGTATACTGAAAATGAGTAACCAGTTGTGAAAAGGTTCTATCGATTCAGTTGATAAACGTCATTTAATTCGTTACCTGGCTTAGTAGACTTTTCCGATTTAATCCTATTAATAGATAAATAAGACGAAGGTAGGGAAGCGCGAGCTCGCGACTGCACAGCTCTATCACAAATACTGTTTACAGCAGATTCCGAACGAGAGTTCACTAAAAAATGATAGATCATAATTTAAACAACGAAGAAAAGTAAATAAAAAAAATGTAAGCAGGCACGCCACATTTGGACGGCACAGTGTTTAACAGAGGCTTGTTCCAATTTGTACATATGTGTAATGATGTTAACCTCTTTATGTTCACATGCAGTACTGAAGCCGAAAACACACATATCCCCTCTAAATCCAATTTAACATGTGAATTTAGGATAATAAAGTGCTTTTTACCTACACGAACCAGATTTTTTCCCTCATTTAAATCGTAGTACTTACAGAATTTGCTGGCGACAGATTTATCTACGAGAGCCAAACTATTAGTGGCATTAATTACAGAGGTGCGATTGCTGGAGGATGATGTAGCAGCATTTCTTTTCAATACGGAAATATTTTCGACGGAAGAGGAATCTTCTGAAATGAAATCGTAATTCGTAAATCTGCACTGAAAATTGGATTGAAAAAAAAAGAAGAGATGAAATAACTCGTACTTTGTATACTACAACTAGCAACAGGTTGAAAGCCTCTTTTCAAAAGTTCCTGTTCGGCATTACAACTAGTCTTCAAAACAGATTCGTTACACAGATTCTTAATACCAACATCGTCCGAATTTTTTATAGAATTATTCGTATGAACTACGCTGTCTTGTTTGTCGGTATTCTCTTTATGATTGTCTTTCACGAAATTTTGATCTTGATTCAGAAATGAAGAGAAATTGTTGGAATAAAATGAATACTTCTTCGGATATTTTTTGCCAGTTTCCGAAACAACGATAGAATTGACGGCATTAGGAAAATAATCCAACTTAGAAGGAATAGGACGAACTTCCGGACTGGAAATAATTTTAGAATCTGTATGAGTGGTAATATCTTTTGAGGTAGATGTTGAAGGACAGGAGTAATTTACGGAAGATTTCCTCATGAGGGGCTGGTCGTACGAGAGTTTTTCGGATTCCATGTAATTATCCATTACCGATGTGAACTGACTGGTAGAAAAATTACAACATAAATTGAAACTCTCGGAGTTGATAGGAGAAGTATCGGTTTTGGAGAGCGAAGATGAGATAACGGAACGATAGTTAGAATCGGTTTTGCTCTCGAATTCAGATACCGGTGGTGTTTTGGAAAAATTAGACGTATCCATGGGAGGATCATGGTACTGAGATTCAGGAGGTATATCATTCACATTAACCAAATCTTCATCCATGGAACACTGGCGAAGTGGTAATATTTCTTTGGACATCTGGAAACGAAAGTAACTCATTTAACTGAACGAATTACCGAATGGAGCTCAAATGAAAATTATCACGAACCTGCGATAATCTAGGAGAAGGTGAAGAATAGTCGTTTTCGGAATCAATAACAGCATACAATACTTCGCCATTATTTAATATCAATTCTAAGCAAGAACCAGGTTTTCCTTGAGTCAGCAAAGCGATTTCTTCGTTGGAAAGGATCAACTATAAAAACAGGAGGTTAAAAATTTCGCATAATCAACTGATTTATGTTATTTTTTTTTATTTTTTTTTTTAAACTCACTTTCTCGTTCTCATTCAATTCTATGCCGTTTAACAACAACTCATCTGCCTGGTTTTCTGATAAAACATAATTAGTTGATGCATCGTCACTTGAAAACATAGCAGACGTACTAGGCAAACTACTGGAGAAATTTGTGTTGGAAAATGCGTGAGAAAAGTCCGAAGAGTAAATATCGGTGGAAGGGGTGACATTTCTATTATAATAATTATAACTCGAATTATCTTGTACATCACGATTCAGCGTACGCAAATCCATAGAAAAAGATAAATCTTGAATATCGTTGGCTAACGATTTCAAAGAATAGGAATTCGATTCAGGATCATCATCAAAGGCAATTTCGAAAAATTGATGGATGGTTGTCGGCTCAGACGACGAGAACCTGAATCTTGAATGGTATCACTAATATCTCGTATGAATTCCTCTTTTTCATGGTAATCTATATGAAAATTGAAATTAAAAGTATATCTCAACTAGAAAAATTAATGATGAAAAGTGATATACCTTCGGAAGAATTCGCATTCCTTAGCAATTCGCAATTACTTTTCATAGAGGGCAAAGTGCAGGTGCTGTCGTTCACCATAGAAGACGTGGAGAGAATCATTTCGTTTTCCTTGAGTTCATAGTCTAGACTATTGTAACGATTGCGATGAGCGTTCGTAGTTTCCATCTGTGGATATAAACGTAGCCAGTTAATGAAACACTAATATCGGATTAATAGTTTTATACAGGTGTTGACTTGATAAATGAAGTTAGATACTCACTGGCATCAGTAGCAGATCCGAATGGGTACTTCTTGCTTTATTATTATTCATGATTGCGACGTCAAAGTACCCTCAATCATGAGTTTCATAACATGTAATCCGAGAAATTCAATACAAAAAGAAAAATTCGCCGAAAATTTCACGTTAACGTCTTTCGCCTCACCTAGATGTAAATTTTTACTGATCACACACTTCACTTGTTCACTGTTTTCTTATGTAATTTATGATACAAAATACAAAAAATCAGAAATTCTTCACACTCAGAAATCGGATTACTACTTACTTCGAATTCAATATTTTGATTAAAAGTTGGAAGAGTGAAGAAGGTGTCGAAAATCTTCTAGATTATCATCAGAAGATTCGTTCGACTTTGATTCAGAGAATCAAACCTGCCTTCCCTAACACAAACAATTACCGTTATTACTACCTATTACCCACATACAAACCAAACCAATTTTACAACAATATACAGCCGCCAAAAATTATACTTGGCGTGCTGATTAAAAAGCATTTGATAAAACAAATCAACAAAACATAAAAGAAATACAAAGTGAAATTATAATTATTCTCGTCGTAATCAAAATCAAAAAATAATGCCCGACGAAAAACAAATGGACACCGACACTGGGGAGATGGATACAGGAGAGGAATGTATAAACGTTACTGTGAGTCTAACTAAAATATATTATAATGTTCCGCGCTCGTTTAATTACATTACTCGCGTACGTCGATCTCGTAGTGTCGTAATGACAGTGACCTATTTTCGAAATCATCACTTATTAATTCATTTGAAATATTAAATACCAATTAAAATACGAAAGTGACATTCCGAAATATTAAATACTAATTAAAATCGTGACAATAATCTAAATTCAAAATCTTCACTCATTAATTCATTTGAAATATTAAATACCAATTAAAATACCGAAAGTGACATTCCAAAATATTAAATACCAATTGAAATTTTTGGTTGTGCATAAAAGAGATTTTTTTATGTACAACCTACTCACTAGTTCGTCAAACGACGAACTAACAAACAATTAATTTTCAGGGAATGGAAATGTCAAGGAAAGTCGACAGAAGACACAATGACACCAACCGTACATGAATTTTTAATTTATCTTTTGGTTATTTCAATGTCGACTGAAATTATACAACATTGTATAATTATATTTCTTTAATTTTTTTTTACATAGATATTAATCTTTGTTTATTTTAATGTCAATTGAAATTATATAAACATTTATATACATTATATTTGTTTAATTTTTTATACAGATATTTTAATCGTGATGTCTCATGATGAATAATTAGGTAGGATTGCACGCTTCCACATACTTTCTCTAGGTGTCGCTTTTCCCCCCCTTGACGTAATATAGACCTAGTAGGTTCTTTAGGTGCTTCTAACTACTTTTTAGGATGCCTTGATTCGAAATTACGTCAATTGGTAGCAGAGCGTGTTTCAGGTGGTAACAACCTACTGCGTCTTTCTTTTTAGTGAGGTTTCGTAGTTTCAGGTGGTAACAACCTACTACGTATCTAATAGTGAAGATTTAAGTTCATATTCATCATGAGAAAAAAATTAAAATTTAATTACCTATGTCCTATGAGATCGATGCGTGAAATTCATCAACATTTAAATGTGTAGTTTGAAATTTAGATTGGGAATTAAAAAGTTGCACAAATTCTTGACAAATATTATGCCGATTAATTTAAAAAAAAAATGTATTACAATATTTATTTATAGGTAACGCATACCAGTTTTATGATTCTCCAGTTGACTTCCTGCATGAAATATTAATATATTATCACATTACAACAAACTGCTTGAATAGAAGAAATTATTTTAATTTTCGTTAGAATCAATTTCAGTTTACCTCGCAAACAACGCAAAGTCCTGTGATGGTTTGAATTGTACTACGAATTTTGAATAATTTTCTTCATTAGACTCGATCTTATCACCTATTTATTATTAAACATTCTATTTGATCTAGATCAAACAACCTTCTGCAAATAGGAAGTCTAGGAGATATCAACGTTATCCTTCCATCGTATGCCAATGATTAACTATTTATTTACCGCGAAGTACAAACATTTCCTGACTTTCATTCTTTGGTTAGGTGAGGATAGTATAACAGCCTATGCTTTCCTATACCAGTTTGTTAGTTTCCGGCTGTGGTGTATATGCTAACGAACTCGCATCATTCCCTCTAGATTATTTATTTTGGACTTCCATATAAATATATCTGGACAAAATTTCTTGGTTAATAATTTGATTGTTATTCAGATTTTAATATGGGTTCTAATCTGGACGATAAAATCAAAATTTATTTTCCTCAATTTTCATCTAGTTTCTCAGCGCAGGAAACTGGTCAGATAGAAATTATTGAGAACTTCTCAATTTTTTTCTGTTAGACAATTCTGTAAGGAATACACCAAAATTTTTTCTATTTATTTCCATCATGTGTAACTTAATATTGTAAGTTGCAGATTACCCGCCGACAAACATACCTTTAAAAAAAAAAAATTATTCTTGTTATTTTTCTATTAACAAATTTTTTTTCGGCAAATGCGTGGACTTTGCGTACCTCTACTCCGAGGTATATAATTGATCATGTAGTGAGGTGCCCATGACAAATTTGGCATGAATGTTACATGGTTATTCTCGAAACAGTCTTCAAGGCTAAGAGATATATTAATGAACAGTTGTTCAACCTTCTAAAAAGCAAGCCACTTGAGGGATGCTTTTAATTCGCGCAACCGAATGATGCTATTAACGTTACGCATCCAGTCATGGGATGTATGAGACAATTTTTGTCGACCTAACCGCACATTGGATAATGGCGATACCAATGTGATCTCTTTCGCCATGATTGTCAGAAGATCCAATTTTGGATGATTAGATGAAATTAGAGGATCCTCACACTTTCTATAATCGAGTCAACAACATTACGATGAGATAGGGTAAAAATATAAAAATATGTATAATTATTACCTAATTTAATCAAAATATTATTTCTTATTACTAAAGTCAATTAAAGTTACCATAATAGTTACCGTTTTTAAAAAAAAAAAAATTTTAAATCAAGTTGCCCTTTTATTTACTCAATTCCCAATCAAGTAGAACTCATGTAGTTTTAATTCAAGTAAATTACAATTTGCAATCATCAACATTTCATCTAGTCTAGTATCAGTAGTGATTGATTCATAATCAATATTCAACTACGAATATTATTACCATGCCTCCTTTCCTTAGGTGGATGAGGTCAAAAATCATTTAAAGTCCCTAGATGATGATGCGGACGAAATATTAGCTCTAGTAAAAGACAGGGCTATGAACACGCTTAGATTAAGGGTTGAGAGATTCAACACAAGATCTGAAGATCTTATTAACTTGTTAAAAGTAAATAAAGACTCGCTGGGCAGTGAGAGATACCTAAGATATCACGAATTAACAATCGCGTTGAGAAGCAGAGTATCTGGTATCGTCTTAGGCGTACAATCTCTTCTCGAAAAAACCACACAAAAAGATTGCGATGGAGAGTCTAGTCCAAAAGCTTCAGCCTCTACCTCGTCATACACCACTGAACAATGTTTCAATTCTGTATCTCTCAAAAAGTTTAAACTACCGCCCTTCTTTGGAGACATTCGCCAATGGCGAGAGTATTTTGAAACATTCAAGTCAGCAGTGCACGACAAACCTTACCACCTTATAGATAAATTGAATTATCTTTACGATTCTCTGAAGGGAGATGCGTTAGCAGCAGTGAGAGGATACGACAAGGTGCCAGATAATTACAATACCATTTTAGATATGCTCGTGGAACGCTATGGTGATCCTGAAAAACTTATGCACGCGTACTATTCCGACCTTTTGAATTTAGCTCCAGCTCAAACTTCTGCTGGCCAAAGGGCCAATTTAGACATAATTCGCAAGATCCTCACTAATCTCGAGTCATTGGGTAGTACTATTGACCAAGACCACCTTAAAAATATTATTATGAAAAAATTTAACCGTGACACATTGATTGCGGCCATTACACACTATAATTACACAAATCCAAACGAGAGAATGAATGTGGAGAAGGCAGTTGAATCCCTAAACACAGTCATCTCCGTCCGCGAATCGGCTGATCATTACTTATATGATAAAAAAATCAACGGTTAAACCTGCACTTGGAGCCGCGCTTTTAGCGCCAAAAAATAATTCGGCACCTTACAAGATTTCTTGTTCTTTTGTTCCTCCGCTCACAGATCCTCCAACTGTTCTACATACCCGAATTTAAATTCCCGACGCGCTGCGATACAGGAGAAGAAACTTTGTTTCTTCTGCTTATCACAGAGTCACAAATCAAATAACTGCCGATTGAAGGACTCTCCATGTTCCAATTGCAGTGCAGTTGGACATGGGAAGCATACCTGTGCTGAATACATAAATAATTTAGGTGAAGGTCCAGCGCCTAAGAAGCCAAAATTGAGTGTTGGTACTCACACGTCGAAAAGAAACTGGAAAAAGAAACAACAACCCAAAGGTACGTTTTTAGAAACATTTACTGCATTAATTCTTACACAAGCAGGTAGTTTAATAATGGTAAGAGGAGTTATGGACTCCTGTAGTGCTTATTCTTATTTATCGATAGAGTTGATACACCGGTTAGGATTAAAAATTAAACGCCCCACTAGATTAAATTTATGTCTTTTTGGTAGTACAGAACCTTGTAGCATCGAATCAGGCGAAGTTAAAATTACACTTCTGAATAATGAACAAACAGTCCAAAAATCTTTAACTTTCATGTCCACACCATGCATTACAGGGAACATGGAAACTGCTCCATCTGCGGAGACAGTAGTACAAGTTCTTCCTGATCACCTTAAATACGCTGATGAAAATATTTTTACTGATGATCGATCTAATATAGATCTGATTATCGGCAACAATTACCAATACAGTATTTATACTGGAGACATTAAATATACTAATTTTGGAGTGGTCCTCCGTCGTTCAATCTTTGGGTGGATCCCAACTGGAGCGATTGAGTCCAACCTATCACACAAAATTCACAATTTACACCTGCGTTGTTATGTAGTGATATTACTACTAACACGCCAAACAAACAAATACCTGTTTTAGTTTCTACTAAAACTGAAGACCTTAATGAGACTTTATTTGCCTTGAGAACCTCTGGGCATTGGAGAATATAGGTATTAAATCTTCTGAATTAGATGAAACAGACGATTTTGTATTACAAAACTTTCGCGATACTGTTCGCTTTGAAAACAATCGTTATGTCGTGCGATGGCCTTGGAAACAAGAGAATCCGCACCTACAAACAAATTACAGAATGTCTTTANACAATTAGAATTTATTTTATATCATTTTCATTTCGGTAGTCCGTCGCTGGAAGGGGGGGGGGGACTTGTTAACAACGTCTTGAAGAGCTCTTTGTGAAAAATAATCATGACAAGGAATAATTTCATTCAATTCGTAGTTTAGTTCGAGCTCTGCAGTTATAATAAACTTCAAATATTTTTATTGTTATTATATTATTATTTTTTTTTTTTATTGCTGTGAAATGAGAAATATGAGAAATTTTCTGGAGTTTCGGGTAATTTTTCCATCTTTGAGCTACATTTTGAATTTTTTAGTTTTAAACTTTTTTTCAGTTTTTTAGAATTTTTCAAATTTTGTTCAATTTTTCATTTTTATTTATTTATTTATTTATTTTTTCTGATCCCTATAGAAAAACTCATAATGAAAGTAAGAGACAAATAATTACCCATGCAGGTAGTGAAAATGATTCCTTGTAATTTTTTTAAAATATTTTTTACAATTTATTTTCGTTATTATATCATCAAGTATAGAATTTTTTATGTCAGTAGATTGCCACAATGACATGAATAAGGTCTATTTTGAACTCAATGTTTAAGTTTGAGGTTTTTGTTACATTAATTTCGTGAACACCTCCAAGTGTTCTTTACGATGAAATAATCAAGTGTTGAATTGAATCGTGGTCTTGAATGCATTTTCCAATCATAAAAAAATCGCAAAATTATCATTTTTTGAGCGAAATTTTTTATCATCATTTAATCACTTGTCAGTATAGTTTTTTTTTTAATTTTTGCGTTGCATTTTAACATTTTAAAACCATTTTTCATGATTTTTGGTGTATATTTTTGTTGATTTTTTTTTAAATTAATCCACTAGATCTCGGTAATTTCGTTCCACTTGAATATTTTAATAAATTCGGTCGGCATCATTGACATGCTACTTTTTATTGAAATTGAAATAGAGGTGTGGAGTTTTCGGTCACTTTGTCCGAAATTTTCAAAAAATATTAAGTATCAAAAAATGTCAAGACGTCTTGTCATTGAAATGAAATTTGAGATTTTTTTCACTTTTGAGTCACGCTATCAAAAAAATCTAAAAAAAGTATCAAAAGATGGTAAAAAATTATCAACTATAAAAAAATTTCAAAAACATCAGTCTCATCATTGATTTCAAATATGACATTTTTTTGTACTTCTGGATCACAGTGTCAAAAAAATCCCAAAAAAAATATCAAAAGATGTCAAGAAATCATCAAATATCAAAACGTTTTGTCATTTAAATTAAAAATAGATTTTAAAGTTTTTTGGTCGTTTTTTAGAGAATATCAAAAAAATTGAAAAATCAAAATGTCGAAAACATTCCATCATTGAAATCAAATTTGACATTTTCTTTTCGGTCACAGTGTCAGAAAAATGTCAAAAACACATCAAATACTAAAAAATGTCCGAAAAGCCAAACATCAAAAAATGTCAAAAACATTTTGTGGTTAAAATCAAACATGGGATGTTTTGGACTTTTGGGTCATACTATCAGAAAAATGTCAAAATAATTATATCAAAATATGCTAAAAAAATCAAATATGAAAATGTCAAAAACTTCTTGTCATCAAAAGTAGTAAAAAAATTATTCAGACTTTTGTGTCATTGTCAGCAAAATAAATATAAAAAAAAAATTGATATCAGAACATTTTTTTAAACCGTTGATGTCAAGACGTCTTTTCATTAAAATCAAATTTAAAATTTTTGGACTTTGAAGTCACATTTTCAGCAAAATATCAAAAAAATGTGAACTGTCAAAATATATCGAACAAGCTTTTTTATTGAAATCAAATAAGAGATTTTATAAGCTTTTGTGTCATTATCAAAACATTTTCTTATTGAAATCAAGTTTAAAATTTTTGGACTTTTGCATCACTTTGTCAGAAAAATATTTAAAAAACATCATATGCCAAAAAATGTCAAATGTCAAAAAAATCTTATCTTTGAAATAAATTTGAGATTTTTTGGACTTCTAGGTCACAATGTAAGAAAAATGTTGAAATCAAAACTGTTTGGTCATTGAAATTAGATAAGAGATTTTTCAAACCTTAAGGTTATATTGTCTTAAGACTCCGCCCTCTTGCCCTCTTTCCCAAATTAGGTAGACTGTAGTAATCGTTTTCAATTGAAAACTTGGCTAAAAATATTAAAAATTTTTACAGCTTTTTTCATTATTAAAATTAAATGAGAGATTTTTTGAACTTATGGGTCACATTTGAATTTTCAAATTTTTCCTTGATTTTTGGACTGGGTTTATTTCACTTTTGAAGTTTTCTTCAATTTTTTTTTAACTGGAGTTTTTAATGAAAAACTTATTTGTTTTAGACTATCTGAGCTTTTTTTTTTATGTTTTTGGGCCCTTTAAACTCAGCATTTTCATTTGAATTTGAAGTTTTAATAACATTCGTTTTTGGTATTGAAATTTCAAAATACTTTCATGTTGAAATCAAAGCCTCTATAATTATGATAAATCTTGTAAATTTATAATTTTTCATGTTATTTTTTTTTCTCATGCACCATGTGCTTCACCTAAGTATTACAGAACTTCTCTTTTTTAATGAGATTGGACATATTTTGAACCTTTTAAATTTTTATTTTTATTTTTATGTTGTGTTTCAGTTTTTCGTGCTTGTTTATTTCTACGCCAGCACCATTTGAATTCGAATTTAAATTTTACTAATTATGTTATTTTCAAAAAACGGAAGCAAAATATTGACAAAGAATTTACCTTCATTTAAATTATGAAAAAGCAAAAGTTATTTTCTTAAATATTTAGTTCCCTTAGTGCCCCTGAAAATCATTTAATTTATTTTTAAATTTTGGCAGGTGTGCTCCCTACCATACAAGTGATTTTTTGCCCATAAAATGGTTCAATAGTATTTTGAATTATTCTCATCATTCCGAGGCTGTGTTAGATCTATGTAACTGACATTGATTTATTTTCTTCGATATTTTTTCTTTCACCTCTCCTTAGACCGCAGTGTGATTGTAAGTAGAAATTCATCAAAATCGTATTCATACCCGCTGATTAATCTAACGAGTGTGAATAAACACCAATTAAATTATTTCCCTTATAACCTTCCCGGTGAAGAACACTCGCTCAAATTAAACGCCTGTAGTCATTAAATTAAAGAAGCCACTGACACAAAAAAAATCCGCTTGATTGATGTCAGCCAACTAGAATAATCCAAATTTATCACGAATTAAAAATAAATTACCCAAAAATGCCGAGTACACCTCATTATGTCACTCACGGCGGCAAAAAATCGCCCATTTCCGTGATAAATTCGAATAGATAGGCTAAGAATTCGAAACGAAACGCGTTACCAATGCCTCCGCGCCGCGCGCACCAAGAACCACTTTCGTTTTCCTTGAACCGGCTCGTTCAAGTTCATTATTATTTACGGCGTTTCGCGTATGCAATTTTTGTAACGTCACGGTGTAGTTATAGGTGTGCGGTGTTTGGCTGTAGGTGGGTTTTTTAAAATGTAGTTTAATGACCCGATAAGCGATACGACACTATGCGAATTACGATTTTCGAATTTGCTTAATTATCGAAGTAATTTATATGCTTGATTAAATACATAGCCCTTTTGAATATCGTTAACTGAACTACCTGAGGGTAATGCTAATTAAGATTTTATCGAGGGTTGAATAAATTTTGCTAGTTAATTGAAGTTTCTATGTTGATAATTTACGTTAGAATGTAGAAAGAACCATATGGTGATATTATTTCTTTTGGTTTCTAGACAGATGACAAGATGATGAAGACTTGTCGGAAAAAACATTTGTGCGTATGGTTGACGCTGTTGGTGCAGTCTACTTCAGTATTATCTATATATAGTCCTGATTCGTCATATTTTCCATATGATAGAGATCATTTTAATCAATATAATTTAACTGGTAAGTGAACCGTCAGCGGTTGAAATTTTTTTACATTTTTACTTTTTTGAAAAATGATGATGGAATTTTTCTCGTTGAATTTTCAATTCTCTTTCTTGAATAAGATTTTTTTTTTTTTTGGTAATTTTTTCAATTTTTTTATTTTTTCATTTCTATTTGTATAACAAGAAAGTAGGTGTAATAATCTTTATTTTCAATTTTTTTTGCTTTAATAACTTCATTTAATTTTTTATTTAAATTAAACTTTTTTATTTTAATTTTTATGAAGCGTTTGCAAATGCATAAGTCATTTCGCCGTATAAGAAGTTATATTTGGGAGAACAGCCTGGAAGTTTTAACGAACAAGATGATGAGGATAAATGATTGGATTTGATATTTGTGAATTTTGTGGGGGAAACATAAAATAGTTCCACTTAAGCAATCTGTGTAGTTTTTATAAAAGTAAATGATCACCAATACTTGCTAGACCTAAAACATTGAAAAATACGGAAATTCTCATATCTTTAGCATTTTTTTTTGTAAATTTTGACTATAACGTAATCGAACTAAAATTTTGAAAAAAAATCATTTATGTTGTCTAGAGGTCAAAAATATATCTGAAAAATTCAGCTTTATTTTTCAGCTAGACGCTTATTATGATTAAAAAAATGTAATGAAGTTGAAAAATGCTTTTTATGTGGTAAATAAAGGAGAAATGGGTGTCGATTTTTTCTGAGATGCCTTTCATATGGATTAGCAAAATAGCAAGGAATTTTTTAAATCGATCCATTTGTGGTTCCAAAAAAAATTGTATTCATTTTTTACTAGAAGTGCTCGCTTCCCCTCTAAAACGGTGCGGGTTGGGGATGCGAAACTTTGGTCCAGAATGTTTCTAGATAGTACCTATCTATCACGCAAGTATTATTCAAATTGCTCCAAGGCAAATTTACCATGCCTATCCATCACCTATATCCTTCCAACACTGTTCTTCAGATTGTAAGTGTTGTCTACTTAAAAGAAGTAAAATCCACATTTTGGATGAAAAAAATTTAGCGCAAAATCCGCCGGCGTAGAGGTATTTTAAATTACCAGTTATCTATTTCCCGGTAATTGACCCGTAACTTACTAGTAAATTACCGGTAAATGTCAAATAATAATTCTAAGGCCTAAATTTATATTTATCGAGTAATTATAGTACCGTGTCCGTTTTCTGATTGGTCATACGTCACGCACGTAACGACCAATCATAAAGCTAGGATGTAATAAAATCTAGGTAATTTCATTTTTACCTTTCCAAATAATATCGTTCAGTTTTTAGTGAACGACTGAAATTCGTTTGTGATTTGAATCATCCACTGATTCATGTTTTTATTCGAACCGTGCAGGTGAAGTGTCGCCCCTATAGTCGTTAACTGAAACTACTGTATCAGTGATCATGCGAATATTATTGTCGAAAATCTTCTAGATTATCATCAGAAGATTCGTTCGACTTTGATTCAGAGAATCAAACCTGCCTTCCCTAACACAAACAATTACCGTTATTACTACCTATTACCCACATACAAACCAAACCAATTTTACAACAATATACAGCCGCCAAAAATTATACTTGGCGTGCTGATTAAAAAGCATTTGATAAAACAAATCAACAAACAAAAGAAATACGAAGTGAAATTATAATTATTCTCGCCGTAATCAAAATCAAAAATAATGCCCGACGAAAAACAAATGGATACCGACACTGGGGAGATGGATACAGGAGAGAATGTGTAACGTTACTGTGAGTCTAACTAAAATAATATAATGTTCCGCGCTCATTTAATTACATTACTCGCGTACGTCGATCTCGTAGTGTCGTAATGACAGTGACCTATTTTCGAAATCATCACTTATTAATTCATTTGAAGTATTAAATACCAATTAAAATAGCGAAAGTGACATTCCGAAGTATAAATACCAATTAAAATAGCGAAAGTGACATTCCGAATATTAAATACCATTAAAATAGTAACAATAATCTAAATTCAAAATCTTCACTCATTAATTCATTTGAATATTAAATACCAATAAAAATACCGAAAGTGACATTCTGAAATATTAAATACCAATTAAAATACCGAAAGTGACATTCTGAAATATTAAATACCAATTAAAATACCGAAAGTGACATTCTGAAATATTAAATACCAATTGAAATACCGAAAGTGACATTCCGAAATATTAAATACCAATTGAAATACCGAAAGTGACATTCCGAAATATTAAATACCAATTGAAATTTTGGTTGTGTATAAAAGAGATTCTTTTATGCACAACCTACTCACTAGTTCGTCAAAACGACGAACTAACAAACAATTAATTTTCAGGGAATGGAAATGTGCCTGGAAAATCAACAGAAGACACAAATGACACCGACCGTACATGAATTTTTAATTTATCTTTTGGTTATTTCAAAGTCGAACTGAAATTATACAATCATTGTATGAATTATATTTCTTTAATTTTTTTTTTACATAGATATTAATCTTTGTTTATTTTTAATGTTGAATTGAAATTATATAAACATTTATATACTTTATATTTGTTTAATTTTTTTACACAGATATTTTAATCGTGATGTCTCATGATGAATAATTAGGTAGGATTGCACGCTTCCACATACTTTCTCCAGGTGTCGCTTTTCCCCCCCTTGACGTAATATAGACCTAGTAGGTTCTTTAGGTGCTTCTTATACTACTTTTTAGGATGCCTTGATTCGAAATTTACGTCAATTGGTAGCAGAGCGTAGTTTCAGGTGGTAACAACCTACTGCGTCTTTCTTTTTAGTGAGGTTTCGTAGTTTCAGGTGGTAACAACCTACTACGTATCTAATAGTGAAGATTTAAGTTCATATTCATCATGAGAAATAAAATTAAAATTTAATTACCTATGTCCTATGAGATCGATGCGTGAAATTCATCAACATTTAAATGTGTAGTTTGAAATTTAGATTGGGAATTAAAAAGTTGCACAAATTCTTGACAAATATTATGCCGATTAATTTAAAAAAAAAAAAATGTATTACAATATTTATTTTATAGGTAACGCATACCAGTTTTATGATTCTCCAGTTGACTTCCTGCATGAAATATTAATATATAATTATCACATTACAACACAACTGCTTGAATAGAAGAAATTATTTTAATTTTCGTTAGAATCAATTTCAGTTTACCTCGCAAACAACGCAAAGTCCTGTGATGGTTTGAATTGTACTACGAATTTTGAATAATTTTCTTCATTAGACTCGATCTTATACCTATTTATTATTAAACATTCTATTTGATCTAGATCAAACAAACCTTCTGCAAATAGGAAGTCTAGGAGATATCAACGTTATCCTTCCATCGTATGCCAATGATTAACTATTTATTTACCGCGAAGTACAAACATTTCCTGACTTTCATTCTTTGGTTAGGTGAGGATAGTATAACAGCCTATGCTTTCCTATACCAGTTTGTTAGTTTCCGGCTGTGGTGTATATGCTAACGAACTCGCATCATTCCCTCTAGATTATTTATTTTGGACTTCCATATAAATATATCTGGACAAAATTTCTTGGTTAATAATTTGATTGTTATTCAGATTTTAATATGGGTTCTAATCTGGACGATAAAATCAAAATTTATTTTCCTCAATTTTCATCTAGTTTCTCAGCGCAGGAAACTGGTCAGATAGAAATTATTGAGAACTTCTCAATTTTTTTCTGTTAGACAATTCTGTAAGGAATACACCAAAATTTTTTCTATTTATTTCCATCATGTGTAACTTAATATTGTAAGTTGCAGATTACCCGCCGACAAACATACCTTTAAAAAAAAAAAATTATTCTTGTTATTTTTCTATTAACAAATTTTTTTTCGGCAAATGCGTGGACTTTGCGTACCTCTACTCCGAGGTATATAATTGATCATGTAGTGAGGTGCCCATGACAAATTTGGCATGAATGTTACATGGTTATTCTCGAAACAGTCTTCAAGGCTAAGAGATATATTAATGAACAGTTGTTCAACCTTCTAAAAAGCAAGCCACTTGAGGGATGCTTTTAATTCGCGCAACCGAATGATGCTATTAACGTTACGCATCCAGTCATGGGATGTATGAGACAATTTTTGTCGACCTAACCGCACATTGGATAATGGCGATACCAATGTGATCTCTTTCGCCATGATTGTCAGAAGATCCAATTTTGGATGATTAGATGAAATTAGAGGATCCTCACACTTTCTATAATCGAGTCAACAACATTACGATGAGATAGGGTAAAAATATAAAAATATGTATAATTATTACCTAATTTAATCAAAATATTATTTCTTATTACTAAAGTCAATTAAAGTTACCATAATAGTTACCGTTTTAAAAAAAAAAAAAATTTTAAATCAAGTTGCCCTTTTATTTACTCAATTCCCAATCAAGTAGAACTCATGTAGTTTTAATTCAAGTAAATTACAATTTGCAATCATCAACATTTCATCTAGTCTAGTATCAGTAGTGATTGATTCATAATCAATATTCAACTACGAATATTATTACCATGCCTCCTTTCCTTAGGTGGATGAGGTCAAAAATCATTTAAAGTCCCTAGATGATGATGCGGACGAAATATTAGCTCTAGTAAAAGACAGGGCTATGAACACGCTTAGATTAAGGGTTGAGAGATTCAACACAAGATCTGAAGATCTTATTAACTTGTTAAAAGTAAATAAAGACTCGCTGGGCAGTGAGAGATACCTAAGATATCACGAATTAACAATCGCGTTGAGAAGCAGAGTATCTGGTATCGTCTTAGGCGTACAATCTCTTCTCGAAAAAACCACACAAAAAGATTGCGATGGAGAGTCTAGTCCAAAAGCTTCAGCCTCTACCTCGTCATACACCACTGAACAATGTTTCAATTCTGTATCTCTCAAAAAGTTTAAACTACCGCCCTTCTTTGGAGACATTCGCCAATGGCGAGAGTATTTTGAAACATTCAAGTCAGCAGTGCACGACAAACCTTACCACCTTATAGATAAATTGAATTATCTTTACGATTCTCTGAAGGGAGATGCGTTAGCAGCAGTGAGAGGATACGACAAGGTGCCAGATAATTACAATACCATTTTAGATATGCTCGTGGAACGCTATGGTGATCCTGAAAAACTTATGCACGCGTACTATTCCGACCTTTTGAATTTAGCTCCAGCTCAAACTTCTGCTGGCCAAAGGGCCAATTTAGACATAATTCGCAAGATCCTCACTAATCTCGAGTCATTGGGTAGTACTATTGACCAAGACCACCTTAAAAATATTATTATGAAAAAATTTAACCGTGACACATTGATTGCGGCCATTACACACTATAATTACACAAATCCAAACGAGAGAATGAATGTGGAGAAGGCAGTTGAATCTCTAAACACAGTCATCTCCGTCCGCGAATCGGCTGATCATTACTTATATGATAAAAAATCAACGGTTAAACCTGCACTTGGAGCCGCGCTTTAGCGCCAAAAAATAATTCGGCACCTTACAAGATTTCTTGTTCTTTTGTTCCTCCGCTCACAGATCCTCCAACTGTTCTACATACCCGAATTTAAATTCCCGACGCGCTGCGATACAGGAGAAGAAACTTTGTTTCTTCTGCTTATCACAGAGTCACAAATCAAATAACTGCCGATTGAAGGACTCTCCATGTTCCAATTGCAGTGCAGTTGGACATGGGAAGCATACCTGCGCTGAATACATAAATAATTTAGGTGAAGGTCCAGCGCCTAAGAAACCAAAATTGAGTGTTGGTACTCACACGTCGAAAAGAAACTGGAAAAAGAAACAACAACCCAAAGGTTTTTAGAAACATTTACTGCATTAATTCTTACACAAGCAGGTAGTTTAATAATGGTAAGAGGAGTTATGGACTCCTGTAGTGCTTATTCTTATTTATCGATAGAGTTGATACACCGGTTAGGATTAAAAATTAAACGCCCCACTAGATTAAATTTATGTCTTTTTGGTAGTACAGAACCTTGTAGCATCGAATCAGGCGAAGTTAAAATTACACTTCTGAATAATGAACAAACAGTCCAAAAATCTTTAACTTTCATGTCCACACCATGCATTACAGGGAACATGGAAACTGCTCCATCTGCGGAGACAGTAGTACAAGTTCTTCCTGATCACCTTAAATACGCTGATGAAAATATTTTTACTGATGATCGATCTAATATAGATCTGATTATCGGCAACAATTACCAATACAGTATTTATACTGGAGACATTAAATATACTAATTTTGGAGTGGTCCTCCGTCGTTCAATCTTTGGGTGGATCCCAACTGGAGCGATTGAGTCCAACCTATCACACAAAATTTCACAATTTACACCTGCGTTGTTATGTAGTGATATTACTACTAACACGCCAAACAAACAAATACCTGTTTTAGTTTCTACTAAAACTGAAGACCTTAATGAGACTTTATTTGCCTTAGAGAACCTCTGGGCATTGGAGAATATAGGTATTAAATCTTCTGAATTAGATGAAACAGACGATTTTGTATTACAAAACTTTCGCGATACTGTTTGCTTTGAAAACAATCGTTATGTCGTGCGATGGCCTTGGAAACAAGAGAATCCGCACCTACAAACAAATTACAGAATGTCTTTAGCACGTCTTCGATCTTTAGTTTCTCGCTCTACAGAACATTTGCTTACTGAATACAATAAATTATTAAACGAACAATTATCGTTAGGTATTATCGAATACGCCCCTCTTACAACACCTTATCCAACACATTATTTACCGCATCGCGCTCTCTTCCAGAAAAATAAAATCAGAGTTGTTTACGATGCTTCAGCAAAAACAAAATCAGGTCATTCATTAAACGATTTATTGCATAAAGGCCCTGTATTAACTGAAAACCTTATTGGTTTACTATTAAATTTTCGTATTAACGCTGTTGCTTTAACCTGGATATTGAAAAGGCATTCCTACAAGTCAGTCTTAACGAAGTTGATAGGGATGTTGTACGTTTTATTTGGATGAAGGATGTGACAAAACCTGTTACTCCTGAAAACCTCATTATTTATCGTTTTGCTCGAGTACCATTTGGGGTAATATCCTCACCTTTCCTTTTAAACATCGTGCTTCAGGAACACTTGAGTACTGAACCAATTACTGAATGGAATACAATTGCCAAATCCAAGTTTTATGTAGATAATCTTGTTTTAAGTGTCAAAAATACCAGCAATGCCATAAACGCTTGGCGTTCTATTACCTTGAAATTAAAAGATGCTTCCATGAACCTTCGAGACTGGACATCAAATGACCAAGCTTTTTTGAAAGCGATAGGTCATCCACCTTTAACAGAATCTTCAGAGAGTATCTCTATTCTCGGTCTAAACTGGGACCGTTACGCAGATTCATTCACTGTAAAATTACAAAAAATTGAAAATCCAAAGGTTCAAGTAACTAAACGCATGATCTTGAAGTTTAATGCTTCTATATTTGATCCGTTAAGTTTATTCTCTCCATGCACCCTTCCTCTTAAACTAATTTTACAAAAATGTTGGAAATTAAAATATGACTGGGACACATTATTACCTCCTGACCTTATTGCACAATGGATGAAAATCTATTACGAGTGCATTGGTTTGTCAGATATCAAAATACCACGCCAATACTGGACCTTTAAAAATGAAGGTACTGTATCATTACATATTTTTTGCGATGCTTCCAAGTACGCTTATGCATGTTGTGCTTACCTAGTTCATACAGATTCATATTGTAATCATTCAACTCTAGCTTTTGCTAAAGTCAAAGTTGCACCAATTTTAAAAGGAAAAGATCCTGATATGTCCATTCCAAAACTCGAATTGCTTGCAGTTCTTATTGGAACCAGATCAGCTTCATATCTCAAACAAACCCTTGACTTAATCATCACTAAAACAGTCATTTGGACTGACGCCACTACTGTTTTGCAGTGGCTAAACACAAACAAGTTATTAACTAAATTTGTACAAAATAGAATTATAGAGATAAACGATCTAAAAATATTACTTTCCGTTATGTTCCTACTGATTGCAATCCAGCTGATATAGCTTCTCGTGGTGCAAAATCCGAATCATTAAAAAAGCAACAACCTCTGGTGGCATGGTCCTACATGGTTACCCCATGAAGAACTATGGCCTTTACCTCCTCAAACTACTCAAACCTTTACTTCAAATCCATTACCCGCAACCTTAATTACCGTTAATTACAAATATGATGGTATCTTGACTGATATATTCAAAAAACGTTTTTTCTAGTTGGAATGCGTATGTTCGTGTATTTAAAAATATTAATAAATTTCGTTTTGCTCATCTTGGAGCCAATCCACCTACAAGCTTAGAAGAATTTCAAGCTGCAGAATTATTACTTATTAAAGAGATACAAAAGAAGTACTTCTTTGAAGAACTTTCTCGATTAAAACAAAATGAACAACCAAATTGGCAATTGGAATTATTCCTAGATCAAGGCATTATCCCGTTGTAAGGGACGCTTAGGAAACTCTGCGTTTCCTTGAAGACACACGGCATTACACAAGCATGAACGAGGTTCAGTTCCTTTCTTACCATCAGTTGGAGATGTTGTTCTTGTAGAAGAACCATCTACTCCAAGGGCTGAATGGCCATTTAGAGTTATTGAAAAGGTTAGTAAACGCCACTCACTCGCCGATATTCGATGCAAAAGAAAATAATTACAAGGTCTGTAAACCAACTCTATCCTTTAGAATACCCCGTAAATGTTAAAAATTAAATTATACGTAATTGTTATTATCGCTAACACTCTTTTTTCCGGGGGGCAGTGTCGAAAATCTTCTAGATTATCATCAGAAGATTCGTTCGACTTTGATTCAGAGAATCAAACCTGCCTTCCCTAACACAAACAATTACCGTTATTACTACCTATTACCCACATACAAACCAAACCAATTTTACAACAATATACAGCCGCCAAAAATTATACTTGGCGTGCTGATTAAAAAGCATTTGATAAAACAAATCAACAAAACATAAAAGAAATACGAAGTGAAATTATAATTATTCTCGCCGTAATCAAAATCAAAAAATAATGCCCGACGAAAAACAAATGGACACCGACACTGGGGAGATGGATACAGGAGAGGAATGTATAAACGTTACTGTGAGTCTAACTAAAATATATTATAATGTTCCGCGCTCATTTAATTACATTACTCGCGTACGTCGATCTCGTAGTGTCGTAATGACAGTGACCTATTTTCGAAATCATCACTTATTAATTCATTTGAAGTATTAAATACCAATTAAAATAGCGAAAGTGACATTCCGAAGTATTAAATACCAATTAAAATAGCGAAAGTGACATTCCAAAATATTAAATACCAATTAAAAATAGTAACAATAATCTAAATTCAAAATCTTCACTCATTAATTCATTTGAAATATTAAATACCAATTAAAATACCGAAAGTGACATTCTGAAATATTAAATACCAATTGAAATACCGAAAGTGACATTCCGAAATATTAAATACCAATTGAAATTTTTGGTTGTGCATAAAAGAGATTCTTTTATGCACAACCTACTCACTAGTTCGTCAAAACGACGAACTAACAAACAATTAATTTTCAGGGAATGGAAATGTGCCTGGAAAATCAACAGAAGACACAAATGACACCGACCGTACATGAATTTTTAATTTATCTTTTGGTTATTCCAAAGTCGAATTGAAATTATACAATCATTGTATGAATTATATTTCTTTAATTTTTTTTTACATAGATATTAATTTTTGTTTATTTTAATGTCGAATTGAAATTATATAAACATTTATATACATTATATTTGTTTAATTTTTTTTACACAGATATTTTAATCGTGATGTCTCATGATGTAGGATTGCACGCTTCCACATACTTTCTCTAGGTGTCGCTTTTCCCCCCCTTGACGTAATATAGACCTAGTAGGTTCTTTAGGTGCTTCTAATACTACTTTTTAGGATGCCTTAACTCAAAATTACGTCAGCAAGGTTGAGTGAAACTTACGATTTGATAAGTTCTTGGATAATAAATTAACAATTTATTTAACTGGAATTTAATTTTCGACTGATTATATGAATTAATTCTTTCAAAATGTCATCTCTACCTATTTTTTTGCGTGCTGGTCGCATGCTTTTAGTGGAAAACAGTGCATTTAATATAAAAAATAGCTCTATAACCAGGTACGTAAATAATTAATTATCTTTATTCGATTCATATCTGCTAATACAGCTCAATTACTTGTCAATTACATTTACACACACGCTTCCAGATATCCTACTTATTCCAGTTTCCGTAACATTTGGAGTAACCTAGTTCGACGAAAGGAGGCAGCCGCCGATACCCAGACAGCAGCTGAATCCAACACAGCATCGTCTCCGGAATCCGATTCCCAAATAGAAGATTTGCTAAAAGCTGTTAAAGAATTACAAGAAAATCGAGATGAAATACAAGTAACTATATTGAAAAATACCTTATCTCAGGTCACCCTGGATTACCAAAACCTCGCTGATTATCGCCTTTCTTTTTTTCTGTTAGGAAAAATATAAACGGTCTCTGGCCGAAAACGAGAATATCAGAAAAAGATTCCAAAAGCAAATAGAAGACGCACAATTATTCAGCATACAAAAATTCTGTAAAGATATAATCGAAGTGAGTATAATGCCGCCCAAATTTCCAACTTCCATGTAGCAGTGTAATTTAATTCATATTCGCTGTAGGTAGAAGATATATTGAGTAAAGCAACCGAATGTGTACCCAAGGAAGCAGTCAACGATAGTAATCCGCATTTGAAAAACCTCTACGAAGGAGTAACCATGACCGAAAGTGTACTTAAAAGTGTAAGTATTGTTTGAAAATGTTCATATAATATCGCTTCACCAATAATAATTCCGGAAATGTTATCTTAATAGGTTTTTTCACGCCATGGCTTAGAAGTAGTCAACCCCTTAGGTGAAAAATTCGATCCAAATTTCCACGAAGCTTTATTCCAACAGGTTAGTATGATGCAATCTTCATTATATTTCATCATCTCGTGTTTCAGCCATTCAATTAAATTCGTTCATTTGCAGGAAGTCGAAGGTAAACCAGCAGGCACAGTGGTAGTCGTTTCCAAACAAGGATACACGTTACATGGAAGAGTAATAAGACCAGCTTTAGTTGGAGTTTCGAAATAAGCGTAGAATTTCGATCGAACACGTTTTTTATCACCATCTGAGCTAGTTATTTTATTCCAAAATTCAATTATTATAAGATCGATGTTTGGTTGGCGTGAAGCTAATTGTCTTTTAATTTTTTGTTTTTCTGTTTGAATACATTTCCATTAAATGTATAGTGTACCGTTTTGTGTGAACTTTCGTAATGTTGTGGCTAATGATGCAATGCTGAATGAGAATAGTGGTGGAAAATCTACCGAAATAAATTAATTTGATTTTAGTATATATTGTGTATTCCATGGGGTTTTCGATTTTTTTTTTTGGAAACTTCAAAAGCCATGTCTGTAGGGCATAATGTCCTATGCAGTTAATAATAAAAAAAAAAAAAGTAATATAATTTCTTGAAGAGGTACCAAAAATGTTTGCCTCTCCTTGAACTCAAAGAAAGATTTCATGAAGCAAAATCAAAATCTTTTCCCATCTTTGGACGACAAAATATGACGTTGGAGCACAAAAAAAACTTGAATCGACGGAAAATGAATTTGTTTTAAATTCTGAATTCATTTCGAATGATTCTAAAAATTCTACCTCTTTCCTTCACGATCACCGAACAATTACTGTAAGCCCTTCCACTTTTCAACAAAAAAAAAAAACTCACTTTTCAAAATAAAACTGTCAAAATCTGTCGTCACTTCGCGTATCGATAATACCACAAGGAAAGAAAGAAATCTAAGCAACACGTAATAAATTATAATATAGAAGCATCTCATGCTGAAATGAATTCTCAGTGTACAAAATATAAATACAGATAATTCGAATGTACGTCAATACGCCTACTCCGTAAACGTTATACATATACAATAACACAGTTCACAAAAATCATTCTCATGTTTCCCGCGTACAATCCTTCGTCCTCGCTACATCTTCATTCCTATATTTCGAAAAAACGCGTGTGTCAATTTTACAAGCAGCAAAATAACCCAACGACATTGTGACGGATATTAAAACAAGAAATATACACGATACTCTAGCGCATCGGCGTGAACTACATAATAATTCTAAGATTACGCGCATCTTACGAACAAAAACAAAATTAAGTTAAAATTACAAATAAAACCAAAACAGTACACGAATAAAATGCGTCTTTAAAATTTCTCTTGATACTGTCTGGATTCTAATTTTTCGCGTAACTGATCCAACTGCCTTTTGGCTTCGCATTGCGGGAAATTATCCAAATCGTAATATTGTGGCGCTAATTTCAACAACCATTCGGCTGCGACAAATAATTACGAATTATTCGATTTATTACATCTGGCATAGCGGGTAGAGGGGAATCGAAATCACAATACTTACGTTTAATATCCGTCACAGTTCTAATGTAGTTCTTGGTCGTGAGCACGAATTCGTTATAAATCACCCATTCGGGTTTATGGTCCAGACACGTAGACGGATGTAATTGTACGACTTGATTATCTTTGATCGTCAAATAATGCCCGACGCGTTCCAAGTGCGCCACCTACGACAAAATTATTCATTATCGAATTTCATTCGGAAAAATACCTCAAAGAGAAATGAAAGGTATGTAAGGAAGTTCAGATATGTTATATCGATCATGAAAATCTCAGTGGCCTAGACACCGAAATAAATAATAAAATCATCATTTACGATGGTACAACGCGTAGTCTACTTTCTGTGTCCGATTTCCATTCATCGTAAGTTTTGAAAAGGTAGCAAAAAAGTAATGCATGAAAAATGAACTCGCGGAAGCCCTAAACTGAAATAATTATGTTATGTCCCCCTCCAGCTTCAAGTGTGATCAACAAGGAACAATGATATTCATGTACATCATTTTAAATCTTTGATGGAGTTCGTACCTCAGTGAACAAAAGTAGGGTGAAGCAAATATAATTCCAATCTCAAACTAATTTTTTTTTTTCTTCTTCTTATAGAGAATATTTTAATTAATGTAGAATATTTAAAAAAGGGTTGATACTTCAGTGAACAATAGTAGGCGTAGCAAATAACATAATTATCATCTTTGATACACTGGCTCCACAAACTTATGTCGAAATAGCATTTTTTTTCTTTTATAGATGGAATGACCTGATGTGGCATCTTCGAAGGAGTGATACTTTGGTGATCACGAATAGGGATAGAGATTCTACATAAAAGCTACAAAAGTTACTCACGTTTAAAAAAATTGAAATTAGGGCTGCAAAACTGATACCAATACCACAACACCAAGTGGAAGAAAAGAACGGAGCGTTTAAAAAACTAAAATCGAAACCATTTCATTTACAAAAACTGAAACCTCCACAAATCGAAAACAATTTCATTTTCAAAAACTGGAGCCTCAATGAAAGCAAACTCGTTTCAATTAAAAAAACTGGAATCTCAATGAAACCAAAATCATTCATTCACAAAAACCAGAACCTCAATAAAATGGAAACCGTTTTATTTTCAAAAATCAGAACTTCAACAAAACCAAAACTATTTCATTTACAAAAACTAGAACCTCAACGAAACTAAAACAGTTTCATTTTCAAAAACTGGAACCCCAATGAAACCAAAATTGTTTCATTTACAAAAACCAGAACGTCAATGAAATGGAAACTGTTTTACTTTCAAAAATCAGAACTTCAACAAAACCAAAACTATTTCATTTACAAAAACTAGAACCTCAACGAAACTAAAACAGTTTCATTTTCAAAAACTGGAACCTCAATGAAACCAAAATCGTTTAATTTACAAAAACTAGAACCACAATGAAATGGAAACTGTTTCATTTTCGAAAACCAGAACTTCAACAAAACCAAAACCATTCATTTTCAAAAACCAGAACCTCAATGAAATGGAAACGGTTTCATTTTTGAAAACCAGAACTTCAACATAACTAAAACAATTTCATTTTTAACTAGAACTTCAACAAAACTAAAACCATTTCATTTTCAAAAACTACAACCTCAACAAAATGAACTGTTTCATTTTCAAAAACCAGAACTTCAATAAAACCAAAACAGTTTCATTATCAGAAACTAGAACTTCAATGAAACCGAAACCAATACTGGAATGGTTTCGCAGCCCTGAGTGAAATATAACTTAACTAGTTACAGGAGAGGTGTCTTGTCTCACTACAAGTTCAAGTGATTGACTTTTGTTGAATAGAAAATAGAAAAAAAAATCAAAGTTTATTGAAATTTATATCACTCTAAATAAAGGGATTTTACTGAATTAACGATTTATGCAATCACGTCACTTTATATGAAATAAATGCTATATTAGCAGATATCAGCAAATGCATCCATAAGCATTCTTTTACATACCCTTGAACACACAATTTCTCGCGGCTCGTGGTTGACTTTTTGGACCGAGTTGGACAACGAATTACATAACTATTTGTTCAAACTAATGTTGCATGATAACCGGTATAACCGATTATGCGTAAACGAGTACTCGTTTCGAAAACGATCGACGATGAAACCGATTATGGCAATTATTCAGAAATATCTGATAATAATATAAAGTACTAAATAAAATCTGTTAGGAGCGCTAGTTGAAGATTGTCTTTTCTACCATTTTTCTTAAGCGTTGCTTAAATAGGCAAATGCGAAAAGTTGATTTTAAAATGAAAGAAATGAAAAAATTGGAAGAATAAATGCAATGCGTACTCAAAGAAACTTTCTCAAACAACATATTTTCATTTCAAATCATTTCACTGCGTTACTTTTAAAAATAACATAGTTCAACCAAGTAACCAACTATAGATAAGCTCATAATCGGTTGTATAACCGATAATTGATTATGAGATGGACGAAACCTGACCGATTACGATGATCGGTTATCGTGCAACACTAGTTCAAACAACAAATCTTTATTACTGCTTAGAATTTTTTCTTTCTAAAATGAAAAAAAATAAAATTTTGTGGTTTGAAAAATCAAAACGTTTTTACCTTCATCTTTATTCATATTTTTTTTTTTTCCTAGGAGATATAAAAAATCTTAATGAAATAATTAAATGTAAACAAAACGCTTGACATAATGTATCTCACAGTAGCTGTTAAGAAAATGATGGAAGTGGATTTTTGCAAGCGTTCAGCGGTCTTGATGGGGGTAAATCGCTCATCATTATCATTTCCTAGATTCCAGACATGTTAGCTACCAACATTGCCAGATAACAAGTCGCTTATTACATTTTTTTTTTTGTCTAATGCACGGGTTTTTTGTCAATCTGGTCCACAGTGCATCATGCACCCATTTTCTCGCGTGGGCAATGCTCTTCACTCCGTACCCTTCACTGCAAGTCCTCTCTTTTTGGAGGTTCTCAGCCAGAAAGCACTTTGGGCCTCTGTTGACTTAATGGTGTTCGCAGGCAAGCTGAATGTTATATAACCTCTAAGAAGCTAATTCTATCTACGACATACCACTCCACTCCCAGTCGTTAGACTAGGTAAAGATTATCTATCACTGATTGTGTACCCTTTTCCTTTTTTTTTTTTTTTTTTTTTTTTTTTTTAAAGCTGGATTGCTCTACCACACACAAAACTACCTGCATGAGAACTACTTATTGTATTATTTCTAGATAGACAGGGACACCTTAACAACTGGCCTACACCTCCCCCAAGTTTCTCTCAGCCGAGTGTGCGCCCCCACCTTCGTTCCATCACACTGGAAGTTCAGCCATCGCTTTCTCCTTTCCTTCTGGCACCATATTGCCCACTGGTGGGTTTCAGTGCCAACTGCTATCTTCGGCCTTATCTACTCCATGCGCGTATCTTCTCAGTGAGCTGATGCCCACCACCTCCTACCTTGCACCTGGGTACTTGATTCTTCATCCTTATGGTGATCTGCACCTTAGCACCCTACTTCTGTATATGTTATCTACCTAACTCCAAGCCGTGAAGCAAGGTAGAGGTAGTCCGCAATCAGTTCAGTGCCTCAACCATAGGGTCCTACGAGCGTAGTCCAACCCAAACAGCTACTACCTCTAGGAACCTACTTCTATCTGCGTCATACCGCTCTACTCCCAGTTGTTAAGACTAGGTAGAAAAGGTCAGTCATCGGTCCAGTACCCTGTCATAGGGCTGTCTATGCGACCTTTGATAATGTAGCTACTCCATCTACCAGGCAGCCAGTTATGGCCACAACATGTAGAGAGTCGTTTATGGCTCAGCCTACTGCATGCTACCAGCGCACAATCAGAATCCTGTCAGGTGTAGTCTGAATGTGTGCTTACAAGTAGGCCATGACGACCGCTGTCGGCCTCAATTGAGAACTCAGCTCAAAGATTTAAAATTATGTATACCATTGGTCGTTGTTGATCAGACTCCAGAGTTGGGAACATTACTTGTTTCATTTAAGAGCTTCCGTGAGTTCATTTTTTAAACATTACTTTTTTGTCAGTTTTTAAATTGAAAAAGCTCATTTTCTAGGGCACTTTTCAGCCCACAGAAAGTAGATTATAGATGACGAGCTCAGATAGAGAGTTCGTTAGTTCTCAGAAACTTACCTGCATGAAAAATCCGGTCACCAGGGCCTTGCGTATATTAATATAGTAGTCTTTGGAGGTGAATTCTGTAGACGTACGTCTCAGGTTGAATCGATCCATAATACGCGATAACTGCTGTCTTACGTTATCGCCGGACTTCAAAGAACGATAATTAATGAAATTATCATAACACCACTGCGGATCTTCGGCATCTATTATCGACGCATAGAATATAAATTAACAACAAAGGTAAACGAGAAAAAAAAATCCAACATACTTAATTCTCGCAGTAGCGAAATCAGAAGTAATAACTCAATCACGGTGATCAGTGGCCTAGACACCGAATTCAATATTTCAAATTCATCACGTATACGGTACGCGGGATTAATATTCGAACGTCGTACTTACTTTGTTTAAAAGCGTGGTACACATTCAGCAACGTCAGATGGTCGCCGTCGATGTGGGCGAAACGCATTTTAGCATCATCGGCCGGTTTTTTCGCTTCATTCGGACGTACGAAACACTGCGGAACTAAATAAGAGTGGGGAAAGGAAGGGAGCAGATCCCAGCCATCCGTCCACTTTTAATAAACTGCTACCAACAAACCTACGTCATCTAATACTAAATTAGAATCTTGCCACGGAATTGCGTAAGTGTTCCAGAGTGTTAAGAAAGTACAAAAATACAAAAAGAAATTTTACATCGTAGCAAGATCCTAAACTTCGACGATGCACCCGAGCTTGGGGGTGCGATCGCGTAGGAAATCGTAACGATATAATAGTTCAATGGCGCGTTTCGGGCGAATACGATTATTACCTGACAGCATGGCTGTGATCGAGAGTATTTCGTTGGAGCAATTCAACGAGCACGAGGCGATCAGCATTTTCGCTAGCTGCGGATCCAGCGGGAATTCGGCCATTACTGAGCCCAAATCGGTGAGGTTACCGTCGTCGTCCAGCGCCGCTAAGTAGTTCAGGAGTTCCAACGCTCTCATCAGCGTTTCTGGAGCTACGTAACATGAAAAATATGTTTGTAAATGAAAATACGAGCACGCATTTTTCGAACAAAAATAAACAATACAACAACCAATGACTGAAGTTACACAATTACATCTTCGCCAAAGAGAAAACTTCATCAATTCAAAATTACATACGAAACAATATTAATATCTCGAATTTTTCCTCACTATTTTTCAGCCGAGTGAATGGGAAGGATAAATAGGGGGGAAGGGTGTCTTCATACATTTGGGTTCCAGAGCAGCTATACTCGTATAGCTATGTTCAATGTTTCAGTTCTCCTAATGCTTATTACGAAAAATAGTTCGAGAGAGTAACACATGAACGTTGCAGGTTAAAATTTACAAACTTTTTCCTTTGTATACCTGCTATCCTTTATATACCTTTTATACCTGCTATTCAAAGCAAGGATGCGCGCGCATCTCAAATCCGATTTCATTTTGATTTTAATGGGCCATATGAATAAAAACGATGCAAATGCTCATAAGCATGAAGTATGAGCAAATGCTCCGGAGTAAAAGGTCAAGGAAAAAACATTTGCTTTATCCAGTATAAATAATAATTACCTTTTACTCCGAGCATATGCGCAAAATCCGCGAGTAAAAGATAGAAGTAAAAGCATTTGCTCCATTCGTTATGAATAAACTTTACCTTATACTTCGACTTTTTGCTCAGTACTTTACGTGAAAAGTAAAGTAAGACTTTATAGGTAACTATATAGAACTTCATTTATAGTAAAAACTCGTTTGTATCAATTATGCATTGAGATTTAAGTTCATATTTGGCAGAAAAAATTACAAAATTTAAATAGAAAAATCAAAAATTTTCATTTTCTGAATTTGGTACCTATCATGAAAGAATTTTGTAACCTACCGTGATACATCGCAGTCAGCGCAGTGGATTTAAACACATATGTAAGTACGAGTTTCATTGAGTCAAAATAGATCTAAAATGGTGGATCATCAAGATTTGAAGATAATTTGAGAATTCTCAAAAGTTCTAATTTGAGACGTATATGTTCATATTATACTTCTCAAGTGGTTTTGGAAGGGATAGTGTAGGGGTTTTCAGACTTGGTATTTGGCGTGGCCTGTAGTCATGAAGAGTTAAGCAAGTTATTACCAAATCAAAACAAGTTCCAGTTAAAAACTCAGCTCCAGTAATGCGGCATGGCTGCTTACTTTTTTTTTTTGTCTGCCTCAACATCATTTTCGAAGTCAAAATCTTTGTTAATTTCATTTTATTACAACTCCTTGCAACTTCGACAGAAAAAAATGAATTTAATCTTAAAAAATTCATCATACTTTCAGCTTTGATATGAGCCAAAAAATTTTGAAATTCATCGATTTTTTCCTTAGATATACCAGAAATTATACATGTACTTTTCGCGTGCATCTGCTGTCGACCAGACTCATAAAAAGTTAAGCATTTGCTCACAACCTGGAGCATAACCTCGTTTTTATTCATACCGGTAACTTTTCTTGCGAGTAAATACTTTTTTATGATGAGTATATGCTCGTGAGCATTTGCTCATACTCATGAGTAAAAGCTATTGCTTCGATTTTTTATTCATACTGACTGAAGCATTTGCTCCAAAAATGCGAGTAAAAGGTTTTGCTCGTGTTTTATTCACACGGCCCAATATATAAAGAGATAATTCTAGCTTAAATATATTTTTTCGGTATAAGTTTGAGTTGATCATTCATTATTAATTTAAAAAAATTAAAATTTCCTTTTCCAATGTACTTCGGGTTATAATTTTTTTTTTTCGATACAAGGATCAAATTGATTTTTCCCCTATAACATGAATGTGATTTTTTGGTTCATTCTTTTTTCACCATAAAATTTTCAATTTTGGTTCGATAATTTTTCTTTCAATGAACATATTAGGGGAAAAAAACAAAAACAAAAATGAACTCGGAATAACAAATCAGAAAACAAATTCAACGAACCATAATCACATATTTACAAGAAAAATGCAATTTTTCATAATCACAAATCAAAAATAATAATAATCACGTAATCACGCACGTATTCCAAAAAAAAAAAAAAATGAACAAAAATTACAAAATAGTAAGGGAAAAAAATACTAACCAGGAGGGTCCATAAAATCGAAATGCACTAAATCATCAATACCGAGCTTCTTCAATTGTAACACAACAGATCCCAGATTAGACCTTAAAATTTCAGGATACGTATTATCCTGCATTTCATTTTTATATGCTTTTTCCGTGTATAATCTGGAAACGAGAAAATCGAAATGAAATTGAAAATCTTCTCTTCAGAACTTTAAAAAATCATCGAACTAATTTCATACCTAAAACATTTTCCAGGCCGTGTTCGACCAGCTCGACCGGCTCTTTGTTGAGCCGAAGCTTTACTAATGGGAGAAACAAGCAAAGACTCTACTCTTATCCTAGGATTGTACACCTATGGAAATGATATGAAAATTAGCTTCTATTTAGGTAATTAGTAGCGATGAAATATTCGATTATTACTTTTTGTTTCGCGAAACCAGGATCGATTACAAAAACAACACCGTCGATAGTCAAGGAAGTTTCGGCGATATTCGTAGATACGACGACTTTTCGGCCAATAGCTCCGTTAGGTTTATTTGGTGGCGCTGGTTCGAATATACGTTGTTGCAGATTCGGCGGTAAAGTTGAATATAAAGGAATGCACTTCAGATCTCCTACTTCTGGGCCGAGGTTATCGATTTCACGTTTAATTCTTTTACAGGCTTCTTCAATTTCCTAGAGAAAATAATAATTGAAATCTACTAGTTCATAGAGAGATTAAAGAATTAAAGTATTTCCTTACCTCTTGACCGGTAAGAAATAGCAATACGTCGCCGGCTACTTCTTCGCACATGTGAATTTGTATTACAGTTCTGATAGCGGCTTCTAAATAATCACGTTCAGGTTCAGGGGTGTAGAAGATTTCTACTGGATGGGTACGTCCGGGTACATTCATCAACGGAGCGTTATCAAAATATGTCTGAGGCAAAAAAAAAGGTAATTTAGGCACCATATGAATCATGCATTAGATAGTATAAGTGACCTCACTTACTTGGAACTTGCCGGCATCCAACGTAGCGGACATAATAACGAGTTTTAAATTAGCTTGTTGTTTGATAATCTCTTTCAAAACACCCATCAGAATATCGGTAGCTAAGGTTCGCTCGTGAGCTTCGTCGAGCAATATTACTTGATAAGTTTCGAGCATGGGGTCAGACATTCCTTCACGGAGCAACATACCATCAGTCATGTACCTAAGAGTAGTAAGCAATTAGCACTAGTTGATAAAATGAATAAATCCAAAAACAGCTTCGTACTTGAGGACTGTTTTGGCTGAAGAACAATCTTCGAATCTGATACAATAACCGACTTCTTGGCCCAGACATACGTCCATTTCTTCGGATACACGTTGAGCTACTGACATAGCAGCCACTCTTCTCGGTTGGGTACATGCTACTGATTTTTTGCCCATTGATCTCGAAAATTCTACGCACCTGTGAAAATGATGAAAGCATGAACAAATAGATTTTTATCGAGGGTAACGTAAGATACGATTCAAGTCGGTACCATTGCGGTATCTGCGTGGTTTTACCAGAACCAGTTTCACCAACTAATACGATGACTTGGTGTTGAGCAAGTAATTTCATAAATTCTTCGCGATATTCGAACACAGGCAACTGTAATCGTTTTTTCAAGAGTTCATGATACCTACATTGAAATGAAAATAATATTGTGAAACGGTGTAAAGCATAAAAACAGCGAAAAGGATAACAACATACTTCGGTGTGTATGGTAAACCTGTGAATGGATTCGTTTGGACGGATGTTTGGGGTTTGATAAATCTACTCGCTCTGAAAATATATATTGTATTTATTTAATACTCTGTAGTGGATAACTAATAGGCCATTTCTAAAACACAAAACTTACCCTGGTATGCCATCGCCAAGTTCTGCTTTACTGTAATTAAAACGCTATTTAATTTAAATCGTATGTATTTTCAGAATTTATTAGGATTAACACTTACTTTTTCTTGGTGATATAAGGGTCGATTAAATCAATTCGTCGTTTCGCCATGTGGACAAATACAAATAACGCGATGAACGGCAATTAAATACTACAATTATACATAACGTGGAGGCAGTTTCGAGGAGAGCAGTAACTTTTTCAGCATCAATAAACAAAACACTATTCACCGAGTAAATAAATGATATTGGAAATCTCACCACTAATGTGAAAACAACGAATAAATACGCATTAATTACCGCATTACTTCTCCTTGAATTCGATTATTTTGTAGCTCTTTTTGTACGAGCGAAAATGCTTTATGATGTTAGGGTGCATTCAAACGAAAAGAGCCTGACGCCAAGCGCACTAACTAATGCTAAGTAATGACAAAGAAGATTAAGTTGTGCTTCGGAAAATAAGTAGGTAATTACTAGTAATTACGAAAAAGTTGATTTTAAAATGAAGAAATGAAAAAATTAGAAAAATAAATGCTAAATACCCTCAAACAGAGTCTCTAAAATAATATATATTATAATTTCAACTCATTTCGTCGCGTTATCTTTGAGAAAAACACTATCAATGAAAATTATATCCTATTTTCGTTGGTAGTGTTTTTCTCAAAAATAACGCAACAAAATGATTTGAAATTATAATATATTGTTTTAAAGACTTTGTTTAAGGGCATTTAGCATTTATTTTTCCAATTTTTTATTGAAAAATCAACTTTTTCGCATTTACCAACTTATTTTCCGAAGCACAGCCACAACCTCAACATCATTTCCCCATAGAAGTAAAAACATAAGATTAGAATACATATGCGACGTAGGTATAACCCAGATACTATTGATAACATTACGATTTTTTCAATTTTTCACGAAACTGGAAAATTAACACAAATAATAGTAAGAAATAAATGCACACAATGATAAATAAAAGCGATTATTCCTATAATTTTTTGAAATTTCAGTTGAAATATTTGTTATCAACATTTTTAATATTGTTCTAGCCAAAGAAGTCTATGAATTTCTCGAATTTAAGTAGGTAATGGTATCACTCGTATTATTTAGTTGTATTTAGAATTTGAATTATTTATTTAGCCCTTTGATAATTATGTATCGTATTTCAAAAAGTGTGTGTAGCTAATACATCCTTAAACTCAAATTTATATTGTCAAAAAATCAATCTCCCCTGATATCAATTTCAATTTCCTTCGGCCCCCTCAGAACGATAAATTCTCAGCTCACCTCCTAGGCTACTACCATAACACTGTTTACTAAACCGCGTACTCAAGTTCAATGTACGAACAGTGTTTTCCTTCGAATTGATATTTTCGTGATATAAATGTTAAAAATTCATAATTAAGTGATTATTATTCAAAATTACATCACGTTCAAATACGATGTAACAAAATTTTATCGACGGAAAAGTTCAAAGCGTTTTATGTCATTTTAAATTTCATAGTTCTGCAATGTCGCAGAAATTTATCATACAGAATGGGAGGATGTTTAGGTACTAATCGACGGGAGAGCGCGGAAAACGCGAATTCTTCAGATAATGGTTTCTCGTCCGAATTCCGGTGAGTAATGAAATCACTTTAGAAACTACGTATTAACTTATAACATATAGCGATAATATTCATTGTCTATGTCTGACAGCTTCCGCCAGAAAAAACCACCCTTTAAGCCACGAAGTAATTCGTTGGAAATCTGATGTGCCATTAACCGAAGGACAGTTGAGAAGTAAACGAGATGAATTTTGGGATACTGCTCCAGCCTTTGAAGGACGTAAAAAATATGGGACGCTTTAGAGCCGCCGCTGCTGCACTAGAAGTCATGGATTACCAATTAGCTCAAGCCATACTGGATGGTGCCGGATCTCTGTACCAAATGGTGAAATATTTATTCACCTGAAATCACTTTTATGAGATTTGGCACCTAATTTTTTCATTTCATAGGATTCTGACAGAATGTTACGATGAATTAGGAACTCGATATCATGTACCCGTTTATTGTCTTTCATATCCAATAAATATCGTGAAAGAGGGCAGCGGAAGAACTCGCCGTCCGAAATAACAGGTTAGTGCAATAGTGTACTTTGCACATAACATTAACCTAAAAAGCCTTCGTTGATAACATTAATCACGTTACAGAACCGACCGCTGAAGGCAAAGAAATCTTTTTAAGATAAGACTGTCTCATAATAGTCAAGATGTCAAATTGGTATTGTTAACCACCGATTCTATCGCAGTTGCCAAAAAGAAATTACAGGTGCGCATTGCTCTACAAGTAAATAATTCCTTTCGATAAACATTATTTTTAATTCATACTTTACAATGACACTACACAGATTAAAGAAGGTATTGATCCAAGCGCACAGAGATGGTTTTTCGGCGGCAAACTATTGGGGGATAAAGTTCACATCGAAGAGATCAAAGTATCACCAGGATACGTAATACAATCGATCGTTAATACCGAACAATATAAATAAACAAACTATTTGTACATATTTATCAGTCACGTTTTACAATATTGTTCTAATACATTTATTTTGTTTTGATTTTTTCTTTTCTATTCTCATCATTGTTATTTTTTTCTTTATTTTGTTGTTAATTTTCCTTTTTTATTTTAGAAAACTCAGTACAAAATGAAAGTTGTTATTATCTTAAAGTTACGATAATATAATAAATATATTCTAACATTCTTCTTTTTTCTTCATGAACAATAACAACACTTAATCAATTAAGAACAAATGAAACGTTAAAAAAATTATATGAACTAAAGGTGTGTCAACCAAGTAGCTAAACTGAGTAAAATTAATGATCCGCTTTGATGCATAGCGGCAAGATAAACTGGGACTAAGTGAGTAACGTTGTTATACCCATAGCAACCTAAAAAAAAAAATTAAAGATGCTCTTAAATATTAGAATTTATCGCAGTAACTCCAAATGAAATAAATAATTTAAAAAAAAACGTACCTGCGCGTAAGCCATAATTCCAAAAGCATTTGCTGCAACTTTAGCTCCAGGAGGGAGTTTAAATCTAAATGACCAGAGCCATAATGCTGTAGTTAAACATAACGTGGTGGTACCCTATCAACAAACGAAATTATATAATTTTCCGAACTAACAATTTCAATTCATCAAATCGCACAGGTGATTGAATCAAGTGCGTGACGAAAGCGTGAAATTACCCACAATTACTTAAATACTCAATGTCAAGGATGTGACGGTGAATTGATTTTTATCACGGGTCATCAACAGTTACTGAAGTTCATCATTAAAAACATACTAACCAAAACACGGTGATCAAACTGCACTGTGGTAGGATTTTCGAAAAAGTTTTTATACACAGGAGAGAAATCTAATATATCCGAAGGAATCCATTTATCAGCCATTTTTGGAAACGAATTATAAATTAATCCAGCATCCAAACCGGCTACAAAAGCTCCTATTTAAAAAAAATATATATATTTTATTGGATTAAAATGAATTTCATGTATTGTGAGAATCTGCACAAACCTGATATAGCAGTCAAATATACCATCCCTTTACACGAATGGGCTAGAACTTTAAATGGTACTATGGAATTGAGAACCGGCCAGTGCAAAGCTGGTGACAACTGTTCTAGTGCTGCACGCAATAGAGAGGCGTATAAGACAAATGCTAGAGTTAGATGAGCTGCTAAACGATACTGAGATACTCGTGGCACATCGTTAGGACCCTCGAATTTATTTTCTAAACCAGATTTTTACCATATACCATCCCATTAAACCCTATTGATTGGAATAAGTGCGTTTAAAAACAAGATATAAAAATGATTTTAAAAAAATGAACATGATTCCTACTTGACATAAAAGTAATCCGCGCCATAATGGCTACTCGTTTTTTAAGCTGACTACTGAATTTATTTTGAACTAAAAATATCACAGCCGGAACGAAAAACACAGCTCCGATACATCGACCCCACATCCTATGGATATACTCCATTCGCCAGATCCATTTGAACTCGGATAAAGTCATATCTTTGTTTTTCCTAAAATTAAGTCCACAGTAAAATAATTCTGTTGTCGTTTAAGTATTCAAGGAATGTGTTGAATTTACATTTGAATTCAGGAAATTGTTATATCTTTCAAATTCTTCTTGCCATTGTTGCTCTGAAAATGGGGGCGCTTCTCCGAAAAATTTCCACGTAACCATTGATAAGCCAGATTCTGTTAATCGAGTTACCCCACCTAGATTGAAAAATAAATGAGTAAAGAAATAATTGAAATACATGACTTTTTGATGACATGGATTAAATATTTTTTACCCAACGTAACAGCACCAAAAACCATTCCACTGCATGTTAATAACCAATACCCCACTTGCTTTTGATTACGAGCTATATTGAAACTATCACTCGAAGTGTAACGTTTGATTTGGAACCAATTTTTCTACAAACATGAAATAGATAGTAGCTTCGAGTTGAACAGAAAAATATATAATGAATGGAATACTAACCGTATTAGGGAGCTTAGAAAGAATGGATGAATTCTTTAAGGGAGTAGGATTTACCGTTTTCAAGCTATGTAACTGAAACATTAAATGAAATAATTTCATGTAAATTCACATATTGTATAGATAGTCAAATGAGGGTTTTAATGGATAGTTCATTTTATGTTATTTTTTTAATTTTTAGAATGATTTCACTTACTTTTGAAATGCATCCACATTTCGGATTTACATTCGATATATTCAAAGTTGACCTAAACTGGTTGACGTTACAGAATAGTTTGGAATTTGTCCTAAGCATAAACATAATGGAAATGCAGTTTAAATACCTAAGAATGATTAAAACTATAAATAAAATGCATAAAATCTAATAGAATTTCTTTATTTTCTTTTTTAGTAAAATTTCAAATTATTTCATCATGTGCAAGAATAAATGCGAAGTGATAGTGAGTGGCCAATCAAATTCATCCGTAGAAGAAATCGACCGGCAAAAACAAATAGGTGGGAAAAGAAGGATGTTTGTTTTGAAATAATGCCGTTTGAGAACGCTAGTTGAAGCTAATTGTTCCAAGATGCCAAAGAAGAAAATTTTTATTATTTTCTCAAGTTCTGCTTCGACATTCTTCTATGTATTCACAAGATGACTCAAGTTTGGTTTGTGATTTCGCGCCTTCAAAATATTTTTCGAAGAAATTTCGAACTACCGTAGGGAATAAATGGGAAAATAAATAATGTATGACGTTGATACAATAATAATATTATAACGCCTGATTTGATGTCAGAAGACTGTTTGAGAATAATTAATAAAATTAATCTAATATTCAAAAAATTTTCACACTCTTCATATTTTGAAAGAATCAGTACATAATTATGATTGCTTGCAAAATCTTTTCAGCCCTTCGAACTAAAATTTTTTTTCTTCAAAACTGATTTTACATAATTATAGGATTTCTAAATTCAAACCTAAAATTAGCTTAGTATTGAAATGTTAAACATCTAATCTTCAAGTTCCAGAGCCAACTTTGAAAGAAAATAAATGAACAGAAAACAAATGTTTTTAAATCGACCGCAAAATCTGTGGGGGTGCAAAGATCACTTGGACACAGCCAGTGACGAATTTAAGAGATAAGCCCCAGGAACCAGTATGGAAACAAGCTGAAACAACTTAAATACCAAGAAAATTAAATGTATTATTAAAAACCAGGGTTGCGTACCGCGGTATTTTTTCCGGTCGGTATGGTACTGGTATTTGGTATCGGTATTTTTTCTGGTCGGTACGGTACTGGTATTTGGTATTTATATAATTTTCGGTCGGTATGGTACCGGTATTCGGTATCGGTATTTTTTCCGGTCGGTATGGTACCGGTATCGGTAAATCCCAAAAAACCGCGGTATTGGTCGGTATATACCGCGGTATCGGTACCGGTACGCAACCCTGTTAAAAACATACATTTGCCTTTAAATGTTCCACTAGGTATAGTGTATGTAATACGATTCAAATATTGAGTATCATTATGTTACATTATTCATCTGGCATTTCTGATCTTACTACGTTACGATGACATTGAAATGGAACTGTGCAGAATAAACTACAAACAACTTTTGCGCATAAAAATATTTGGATCATTTATTTCAAGCAAAACAGTACCCAATGACGCAAAATTCCGTCTGAAATCGCGTATTCAAATTTACGATAAATCATCAACAAACGTGAACGATCACGCTAAAAAGGGTACAAAGTATTACCAGACAAGGTTTTACTCTTTTCTGAAAATCGTTGCGATAATGATTGATTTGCCTATAATCAAATTGAATTTTATGCCTTCGGTATACAATGTTCAAAAATGTGTACTATAGTATTCTTAATAAGCACGAAGAAAAAAATTACATGAATGTTTTAATACCGATTTGAATATCTTCGTTTTAAATTAATTGTTATGAATACAAGAATAATATCCGAAAATAGATAAAAATCTTAAATTTTAAAAACCCTATGTTCAAAGATTTATGCAACACCTTATACCTAGTTAATAATCAGCATCATATGTTACATGAACCGAAATGCTGACGAAAAATTTACGCGCAAATATTTCATTAAATTGTGTAGTGACACCATAAACGGTATCTTTGTATTATTGAACTTTGGAATTGATAATAAAATAGTAATGACGAAGGAGCACCATGAATACAAAAGGTGCGTGGGAAAACGAGATAAAGGATTAAATAAATTAAAATTGTCGTAGGCATTTTCATCATTATAGTGTTGGTGATGAACGCGTGAACACATCGATTTATTAAGTTTCCTCTCAAAGTGATTTTATATTTTGGAGTTCTTCCTCTTGTGATATACTTTTTTTTATTAAAGGTAAAAACTGATTTATTTTTGATATTAATTTTAAATTGTTCTAATTATTTTATTGTTGCATTTTCAATATTTGGGCTCGTCTTAAAATTTTTTAGTAATAAATTTTTAGGCCCCGAGTAATATATACCTACAATAGTTTGTTTGTTCGTTTATTTGTTTTTTTTTTTTTTTTTTTTTTTTTATATGTAACGTATGTAACCAATTAAGTAAATAGCAGTATACGATACATACGACACGAAACATGATACATTCAGGTGAATTGTAATCTTCATCTAAGTAGTTTCCTCAAAAGAAATGCCATTATTAATTTTACATGTATTTCTAATTAATTATTGCTTCAAAACTGAGAAATTTCAAACCAAAAATCTATCAATACAGAAATTCATTCAAGTATTTCCCTCCTTTGCTTAGAATTTCCAAAATCGATACAATTTTTTCTTACTGCTATTTTAAATTTGAAAAATTACTTATTTATTAAACATAATCATATTTCTGAATTATTTGCTCATTTATTAAAGTAGTTGTAATTAATTATAAAAATTACTGAATTTATTTTAATTTCAGGAAGTAGCCAAAATGCTCATAGGATCAACGAGTCGTATGGTGAATGGCAGAAAAGCCCTTAAAACCGTATATTGGAGAGTAACAAATCAAACATATGCTAAAAACAATACCGAAAAAAAATTATTCAAAAATGGAAGAACCATAACATTTGCAAATCCTGCCGTCAATTCTCCTCGTAAAGTGAATTCAGATTCGATGTATGGAAGTTTTGATGTCAGATAATAAAGATAAAGCACGAGTGAAACTTCACCATATTGATTAACGTATTATTTCTTTTAGTATTTTTTATTCGATAAAAGTATTGAACCTATTTTAATGTTTTTTAATATTAATATTTTCATTTTGTCACGGTATTATACCTATATAAATTGCACGGTAGACAGGTTATCAAAAAGTCTTCGTAATATGTATAGATAGCAATTATAAAAAGTTAAAGAATGTGGAGATACCTACAATATAGATGTTGATAGTTTTCGAATTATGAAATAATTGTTTTCTTGATAATCGGTTACTTGACTATTAAAAATTAGATGGTATGATGAAGGTAATAGATAAATTGGTACTTAAGATGACCAAATAATTAAAACGATTAAAACGGATAGGCAATCATCATTAAATCAATATCATAATTACCTACCTATGTTCTACCTCATTGCAATTCGTAACAATATAATCATCCCATAGTTTAATTTTGTAATGAAAACTATAAAATTATAAAATAAAAATTTTCAACTAAAATGATTTGATTTGAATGAAAATAGTTTTGAACGAGTCATAATTATGGCTTTATGAATCATATTTCAAACTCGTAGTTGCTGTGTAATATTTTCTTATACCTATCTATGACTTAGTTCATCGACGGAAATCCGACTGTATTATAAGACTTATAATAGTTCTCGAACATGAATATTATCGTTCACGAATGATAAAAGAAGGCGGGAATCAAAACACTGAACAAACGAATTCATCTCGTAGAAGGATATCATCATGATCAAACAGAATAGTGGCGTCTTGATCGATAAGTAGGTACTAAACAAATATCTATGTCTTGCATTTGAGGGATAGGTCCATGAAACATAAAAATAGATTTCGGAAATGACAAATTGTACAAATAACTTCTGTCTTTATCATTATAACATAAGAAACTCGGATATTGCTTTCAGATAATGCTGTTAGCAATATTCAATATGGATAAAGTAAATAGACCTATGAGAGAGCATTTTTGATAACAGTTTAAAATGAGGTCTTCCTTATCAAAAATATTCACGTTTCATAAAAGTACGTGAAATGAGTTCACAAATAACCAATGAGAACACTTTCCAACGTGGTTAGAGAGATAACATCATGTTTGCGATAAAGTTTGTAATTATTATTGATTTTGTTCTACAAAAAGGTACGTGTGAACTCTTTTTCTTCGAAATGTGGTATAAACTTATACTATAGACTGTACATGATGCATTATTGGATTCCGTGAGTTTTAATCTACTTTTAGAATCAGTTCAAGAAAATTGATGAAAAATATGGTTCTGAAATTGGTGATGAAAGTAAAAAACGTACACCAATGTATACCTATGTGTTTTAATTTCATTTTATGAGAAGGCATAATAACTTTGAAATACATATATGATGTATAATAACAAAAATATTTATTCGTTTAAAATTACATAAATTATCAGATAAATACTGTGTAAAAAACATTTTAGGCGATTGGTAACTGTTCATGTATAAATTGACATGGTCCTCCTTCAGAGAAATCGGCAGCAGCATGCCCATCACCTGATAAAACCCATTTGGTTGTTAACAATCCTTCGACTCCTACGGGTCCACGTGCATGAATTCTCGTAGTACTAATGCCTACTTCAGCTCCTGAAAAATTAAAAATAATAAAATCACTTGCTGTGTAAATACTTTTACAACGAGTTACTTAACAAAATTATCGCTTACCTAAACCAAATCGATAACCATCAGCGAATCTGGAACTGGCATTGTGGAAAACGCAGGCACTGTCTACATCTCGTTGGAACTGAGAAGCATTGTTATCTATGCGAAAAAATAGAGTAAGTTAAAAGTGGGTACTTTTTTAAAATCAATAATGAGAAGGAAATTAAAAAATCGAATAATCTTACCATTTTCAGTAACAATGACATCAGTATGACTACTACCATATGTGTTAATGTGATCTATAGCATCTCGTAGATCTTTAACTATCTCAATAGCGCATTCTAAAGATCCATATTCGTGCTTGAGCTTTTTCACTGGTGGGGGACCGAAAGTAAGTTTCTTCGATAGATTCGGTCCAGCATAGATTTGAACCTAATGATGGTCATTGTAAGATTTCCAGTCAACATTTTCAACTCCCAAGCACTAATTAGAAAATCTCAAGGCATTCTACTTACTCCTTCTTGTTTAAGCATTTGACAAACATCAGTGAAAAATGGGCCATTTAGAAGGTCTTCATGAATAAGCAGGGTTTCCATAGCATTACAAGCCGCTGGATAGTCGCATTTTGAATCTCTCACTATAAATAGCGAAAAACAAGAAGGTATTAGTTCAATTGTTATTTTAGAGAAGTTACTGCGAAAGGCTATATCTTCGCATTTTCTTCATATCCAGTACTCACCAATTTTGATTGCTTTTTGGAAATCCGCATCTTTGTCTACAAACACATGGCAAACTCCTTCAGCGTGGCCAAGCACAGGAATATGATTACTTCTTTCTTGAATACTACGAACCAGTTCACTAGATCCTCGTGGTATGATCAAATCTATGTGATTCTCCATCGATAATAAATCACTGATTTCCTCACGAGTTGAAACCTACAACAAAAAAAGACATTTCGAAAAACGGACTTCGAATATATTATGCTAATAATCTACGATGTAATGTATTACCAAAGACATAGAATTGGCTGCTCCAACAGTACTTAGAGCCTCCTTCACGACATCCATAAGCATTTTGTTACTGTTTGCTGCTTCCTTACCGCCTTTCAGCAATAATCCATTTGCTGAGCTGAGAGCGAGAGCTGCTACCTGTTAGTGACATTTGTGAGAACAATATACCAAAGATACAAAGAGAATTATTACCAATTGATTGTCACCTGTGGTAAGCAATCTGGTCTAGATTCAAAGATTACAAGAAGAACACCAATTGGTACTGTGATTTGTTTCAGGTGCAAACCATCAGCTAATTTGGTACGACGAACCACTCTACCGACATTTTGGTGACTACTTTCGGCAATTTGTTTCAAACCTAGCAAAAAATGAAAATAAAATGAATGAACACCTTATGTCTTTATATTTGGACTGCTGGAATTGCCAACTCAATAAAAAGGTACAGACCAGTTGAAAGACTCTTAAGTTTTGAAGGATTTAAGGATAATCTAGAAAGTAATGGTGTTGCTAAACCACTTTTTTTTGCTTCAACTAAATCCTTTTCGTTGGCATCCAATATTTCAGGTTGTCTTTTAAGAAGAAGATCAGCCATTGTGTAGATAGCATTGGCTCTATCTTCAGCTCCTAAGCTTTGGAGTACCCTACTACCAGTACGAGCTAAAAACAAGAATTTAGGAAAATAATAAGAATAAATGTATAATGTTTTTCAAACTAGCATCTTAAGGTCATATTATACGCATATGTGCAAAATGAACCCACCATTCTCTGCGAGAGCTTCTACAGGAGTTGATTGAGCACCTGTGTTCTGCGTGAAAAATGTTCCAAGCCTGCGTCCACCAAGAATTTGCTTAACAGCTTTTTCTTGCATGCCATTACATATGACCACGCACACTCCGTGATCTAAAGCCCATAGCGCTGATTCGACCTTGAAGATTTTCCAGAGTTAGCGATAAATCTGCTATAAGTAGTTAAATTTCTAAATTCTTAGTATACCTACTTTAGAATCCATACCCCCGGTACCAACACGAGATTTCCTTCCAAACTGTATTTCATTTTGCATTCCTGAAGTGAATGTTGATAACATTTTGGCTCCTTCTTGAGATGGTGGGGCAGTATAGATCCCATCCACATCTGACATCAAGATCAACAAGTCAGCTTGAACTTCAGCAGCTAGTCTGGCAGCTAAGCTATCGTTGTCTTTAATACTTATAACCTGAGCATCAGATATGGTGAAATGAGTGTATTAAAACTTTCTGCATATGGATTTGCTCTAAAATAATGATTCATTTTTACACCATATTTCTTGTGGGGTAATTGGTGTAAAGAGAAAGGTTCATTTATGCTACCCCAATACTTTACATCTCATTGGCATTAAATTAAGATTATAACCATCTAGATAGTAGATACCATGAAATGAAGACAATACTCTTAATTACCTTCTTGGCACCAGGTGGTAAATCATCATGTTGTGGCGGTGGAGTAACGGCGTCGTTTGTATTGATAATAGGAACAATGTTTAAACTAATTAGTTCTGATAAAGTGCTGAATAAATTCCGACGAGTTTCTTCATTATAAAAATCTGGTTTTGTGACTAAACCTACGGATAAAAGAAATTCAATATTAATATCAAACAGTTGAGGCTCTACTAATGCTACATGCAGTACGTTCATTTTGAATAAAAGCATTTTTAAAAAGTGTGTTGAATGAAAATGTAGATAATGCTATTGAAAGGTGGGATAAGCGATAAGCGATAATATATTTCGTCTTGTTATTTTTCGCGTCGCGTCAGTATACAGTCCACTCTTGTTACATAACGTACGTGTTTCTTATATGTTTGTAATAAAGTGTATAAAAATGTGCTAATTGCGTTTCGATTCATTAAATCATTTTTTAATAAACATTTTGGTCCTCTGGGCCGGATGGGTGGCTATTTCGCGGTCGCCATCCGATGCGCGATATAAAGTTCGCGATTGTAGTCGTTTTCGTGAGATTCGCGGTCATTGTTTCGCGAATCTAAAGTTCGAAGTAGTGCGTAAATTTCGTCGCACTACAAGACATTTGCCTTCGATCGGTCGTTACGCATTCGGTGTAACGAAATTCGTCGCCAAAATTTGCACATTCGGTGTAAATTTTGGTCATTTCGAAGTTGTAAGACTTGGCAAATCGACCAAGCATACATCGACCTGCAGAGCTGCACAATCGGTGCACGTTTCTACAGTGCTCGTAACTTCATTGTTTCGTCGTTTCGTTGGCGAAAGCATTCTTCGTTTCGTATTTTTCGGTTTCGTTCATGCACTATCGTGTGCATACATTCGTGTACTTTCGTTCGTCGTCGATTGAATTGATTGTTCGTTATCATTCAATTGAATGTTTACATTCGCTGTTAAATCGAGTTCGTATTCGCAGTCGTTTGTGATTGTTTTTTCGTGTACTAATTCGTCGATTTGATCATTTCGTTTCCCTAAAATGGAAGATTTAAAGCGTGGTTATCGGGTAGCTAAGCTAAAGTTAACTCGATTACGCGACACCATGAATAAACTGGTAGTACCAGCTATCAATATCGAAAACTTGGCTGAGCTCGAATGTTTGCTGACTGAGTATCGTGAAGCGAAGCAGCAATTCGATCGTGTCAGCGATGAGATTCTTGGCGGATTCGATGAATCGGATAAGGATTATTCGACCAACATAGATCCTTACATCGCGGAAGCTAATCAAGTTAGTCGAACCTTATCGCATTACCAAGCCCAGGTAAACAACTTTCGAAAGCAATTGTCGGCAGAAAATGCCACTGATTCGCTATTAAATTCGTTGGAGCAATCGTTTCGTGTTCCTAGTTCGTGTCAACCTCGGTTAGAAAAAATTAAAATACCTTCGTTTAACGGTGATATACTCGAATTCCGTAATTTTCGAGCACTTTTCGATAATGTGGTTCATCATAATTCGGAACTATCGAACGTGCAGAAGCTGTATTACTTGAAACAAGCTCTGACCGGAAGTGCTAATTTACTCGTTCGCGATTTTGAGCTAAATGATGCGTCGTATGCAGAAGCTTATTCGTACTTAGTTAATCGATACGATAACAAACGCTTGGTTGTTCGAGCTTTATTTCGAAAATTGGTAAGTATCGATCCAATTAAAAACGAATCTAAAATACAATCTTTACTCGACCAAATCGAGGTCGTTGTGCGCGGTCTAAAGGCTTCTGGTGAAGTGATCGATGCAACGTTTTCGCGTTTTATAACATATTGGTTATCGACTAAATTAGATTCTCGCACGTCGAAGGACTGGGAGAACTCTATCACCTCGTTTGATTCATTTCCTAAGTTCGAGGAAATGCGAAAGTTCTTACAAGCTCGTTCATTTGTACTTGAAGAATCGGTTGCTGAATCAAAACCGAAACTCGTCGAAAAACCGGCATCAAAATCGTTCAGTGTCGGTGGAAAATCGAAATCAACGTTCCCTACGTTCTCATCAAGTAAACTGAAATGTTCCAATTGTTCGAAGGAACATCATATTTCGCGTTGCAAAGAATTTACTTCTCTTTCGCCACAAAAGAGGTTCGACATCGTAAAGGAGAAGCGTCTTTGTTTAAAATGTCTCAGATTCGGACATTCGGTCAGCGATTGTCGCTCGGATGATTGCCCAGAATGTCAAGGTCATCACCATTCGTTGTTACATCGGGATTCAAAAGCTGCACCAACTGTGGCAACTCCTTCATCTTCGTCTTCGTCGAATCAAAATCCTGTTGTTAATGAAACATCAAAGACTACGTTGTCAATTTCGTCTAATCGTACTTCGAAAGTCGTAGTATTACCAACCGCGGTAGCATATGTTGTCGTGCAATCGAAACACATTCCTGCTCGCGTTATGCTCGATAGCTGTTCACAATCGTCGCTCGTTAGTGAAGATTTCATTCGGAAACATCGGTTGCCAACAATTATTGATCCTTATTCGCAGATCACAATCAGTGGTATCACTGGCAATTCCACACGATCCAGTTCTATCGCAAAGTTGAGGCTAAAATCTCGTAAGTCTTCTTTTGAATTATCAATTAACGCAGATATCGTTTGCAAAATTCCATTTTCGATCCAAAGCGATCCCATTCGATGGACGATCGCTAGTAATCCTCATCTCGAATTCGCCGAGATGGATTTACGTCGAAATAACGTCGATATTCTGATCGGAGCAGAATATTTTGAATTGTGCTTATTAAATGAAAGTCGAGAATTTAACGAAATTTTCCTTCGAAACTCGAATTTTGGTTGGGTCATTTCGGGTCCATTCATTAGTGAAAAACCAATCATTGACCAATTTTGTAATTTGACAACAATTGATGTTCAAAGTCAGTTACAAAAATTCTGGGAAATTGAGGAAATCGATCCAAAATGTTCGGAAGCTCAATCGACTGAGCATGAAATGTGTGCGGAATTCGTCGAACGCACGTTAGTTCGTGATGAAGATGGTCGATTCGTCGCGAAGTTACCATTGAAAATCAATCGAACTGAAATTGGAGAATCGCTAGGTCGAGCGATCCAGTCGTTAAAGCGCATAGAAAAGCGCCATGATATCGAGACTCGAAGAATGTATTCCGACTTTATGAAAGAATACATTGACCTAGGTCACATGACAAAAATAGATATCGAAATCTCGGATGTTACGAAGTATTATATTCCGCATCGTGCGGTAGTCAGACCCGATAGTACTTCTACCAAACTCCGAACAGTATTTAATGCATCTGCACCTTCGTCTACCGGCATTTCATTGAATGATGCGTTAATGGTAGGGCCGACCATTCAGCCTGATTTACTCGAAATATTAATTCGTTTTCGGATGCATGTCGTCGCTTTCTCATGCGATATAGCTAAAATGTATAGACAAATTTTAGTACATTCGGATGATCGAGACTTACAACGAATCGTATGGCGATTCGATACCCAAGATAACTTCGATAAATATCGTTTGAATACTATCACTTATGGCACGAGTCCAGCATCATATATTGCTACCAAATGTCTCGAAGTTCTCGGAAATTCTATTTCGAATGAATTCCCAACTGCTAGTCGTGCTATTAAGGAAGACTTCGTCATGGATGATTTGCTAACTGGTGAAAAATCTGTTGATGCTGCGTTTGAATTGCAGCAAAGAATTCACTCAACACTCGCTAGTGCACACTTCCCACTTCGTAAATATATGAGTAATTCTCCCGAGCTCTTAGATCGAATCGATTCGAATCTGATTGAGCAAACTCGTACTTTTGCGTTTGGTAATGAAAATGCTATATCGCTATTAGGGTTGTATTGGCAGCCTACAAGTGACACGCTATTAGTAAAATTGCAGTTGCGTGAAAATCGTTCGTTTTTGACATCACTTACTAAACGTCAATTATTGTCGGAAATAGCCAGGATTTATGATCCAATTGGAGTGATCGCACCAGTTACAATTCGCGCCAAATTACTCCTCCAGGATGTCTGGAAAGAAAATTGTCAATGGGATGATATTGTTTCGGAGAATATCATTCGATTATTCATCGATTATTACAACGATTTAGAAAATTTGGCAGAACTCCAACTTCGTCGTCGTTATTCGAAGTTTGATAATCCAGTTACTTCGCAATTAATCGGGTTTTGCGATGCTTCGGAGCGCGCTTACGCCGCTGTGATTTACCTTCGATCGATTGATCAAGAAGGAAACATCGATTCGTACATCGTTGCTGCCAAAACAAAAGTCGCGCCTAGAAACGAGTTCAAGATTACAATTCCTAAGCTGGAGTTGCAAGCCGCAGAATTATTATCGCGTTTGTTCGAAAAAGTGTTGATCGCGTTAAAAGTGTCGACAATGTACGCGTATTCGGATTCCACGACCGTGCTCGCGTGGTTAAAGGGCGATATAAATCGATGGTCGGTGTTTGTACAAAACCGGGTTCGAAAAATAGCAAAAGTGGTGCCAATTAATAGTTGGAGCTATATAAATACTAAAGTGAACCCAGCCGATTTGGCTACTCGCGGAATTAGTGCTCGTAAGCTAATTCAAAGTAAATTGTGGCTTCACGGGCCTGAGTTTTTGCGCGCGAATGTCGAGCTAAATAGTGTTCCTATCGAGAATTTTGCGTATTCGTTCGAAAATTTGCCCGAGCAAAGAAAGGTGTCGTTTGCTGTCGTTAAGCAAAAAAACGCGTTGTATGAAATCGTAGAAAAATATTCGAGTTTCGTAAAATTAATTAATATATTCGCGTATGTATTGCGTTTTATCTCAAGGTGTAAACGTAAAGTAATGCCATATTCGATCGAAAGTATATTAATCAGCGCTAGTGAGCGCAAAGAATCGATTCGTACTATAATTAAAATAATACAACTCCAGTATTACGAAAATGAAATTGTTTGTATACGCGAAAATAAAGCAATTCCTAAAAATAGCATTTTGTCAAATCTTGATGTATTCTTAGATGTAAATGGTTTGCTTAGAAATAAAAGTCGATTACAAAATGCGCAATTATCATTTGAATTTCGCAATTTAATTATAATTCCTTCGAAATGTAGTTTTGTCAAAATATTTTGTCGATATGTTCACATGCGATATTTTCATGCATCTATATTGTTCATAGTAAACTTTGTAAAATCAATGTATTTAGTTCGCGGTGGTTTAAAAAATATTGTAAAGGGAATCGTTCGCGATTGTATTGTTTGTAGACGTTACTCAGGGAAAACTGCACAACAAAAAATGGGACAACTTCCTGCTGTACGAGTGAATATTGATCGCCCGTTTAGCCAAGTGGGAGTTGATTTGGCAGGTCCATTCTCAGTGAAATGTACGGCTCATCGTTCAACAAAATTTGGAAAAATTTACGCGGCTATTTTCGTTTGTATGGTCACGAAAGGCGTTCACATCGAAGTATTGTCTTCATTATCGTCGGAAGCTTTCGTAGCTACTTTAGATCGTTTTGTAGCTCGTCGCGGCGTACCATCGACTATTCATTCTGATAATGCGAAAAATTTCGTTGGTACCAATAATTTGGCGAAGGATCCACGTTGCCAGGAAATTAACTGGAAATTCATTCCACCACGCGCTCCCCATCAAGGTGGCATATGGGAGGCCGCTGTGAAAAGCGCTAAGCAACATTTAATTCGTGCTAATCAAGGTCAGGTAATGACATATGAGGAGTACTCGACCGTCTTCGCATCCATCGAAGGGATGTTAAATTCGCGACCATTATGTCATGATGATGGAAATGTTCTAACGCCTGCGCATTTTTGGGTCGGCTCAAATTTGATGATTCCATCTATAATTTCGTCCGAAGCAAAGGAAATATCCTTTAGTCAGCGATACCGATTGCAGAATAATATAATTAATTCGTTTTGGCGTCTATGGTCGAAAGACTATTTAAATCAAATCCGAAATGCTGTAAAGTGGCATAAGCCTTTTCGTAATCTTAATGTAAATGATGTTGTTATTGTGAAAGATGATATGTTGACGCCTTCCGATTGGCCTATTGGAAGAATTGTCGCTGTGTATCCCGATAGTAATAATTTTGTTCGTATTGTCGATGTAAAATTTAAAAACAGTGTAAAGCGGCGAAATGTAATGTCGCTGATCCCTCTAATTTGTGACAATCCTTGTCACCCTGGGGAGAATGTTGAATGAAAATGTAGATAATGCTATTGAAAGGTGGGATAAGCGATAAGCGATAATATATTTCGTCTTGTTATTTTTCGCGTCGCGTCAGTATACAGTCCACTCTTGTTACATAACGTACGTGTTTCTTATATGTTTGTAATAAAGTGTATAAAAATGTGCTAATTGCGTTTCGATTCATTAAATCATTTTTTAATAAACACATGATATTTCAATATATTTTATATAGAGAGCTCGCAAATGGCTCATTTTAAGGATATTGAAATGCAGAATGATTAATTTTTCTCAAGTTACTGTTATCGATTTAATTTTGGAATTAATTTTGAAAAATGATGTTTTTACTTTGCTATGAATTATCTCAAAAAGTAAATTAATGACAATCATTTTTTTAAAGTGAAACACATTCACAATTTCATAATCTTTTGAATGAGCTACTTGTTAACTTTCCATCAATATTTTTTCTTGAAATATTTGCAATTAAGAAACTAAGTAAAAAGTTAAATTAATTTTTAGTACTGAAGCTCATTCACAGAAGGTGCTCTAAAATGAACTGGTTTTATTAAAATAACTCGAGATTCACATCGACGGCAATAATGTTTTAAAATTTAATTATGTATAAAACGTCAAGCTTCTTCGAATGAGCTGTTTCCGAACACTCTAACTCAATTTTTATCCTAGATATTAATGAAAAAACTTTCTGGCTCCTTTTTCAACATTCAAGAGTGAAAAATTCGTATATAGAGGGCCCGGGCTATCTATGTATGGTTAATTTATAACGCAATTCGTTTTGCAATTTTTTCAAAAAATTTTTACACTTCATGAAAATAGGTGGGTATCAAATGGAGTTCGAGCCTCCTTTTTTTTTTAGCCCCTCCCAAAAAAAGTTCTGGTTGCGCCATTGGGTCGCACGGTATACAATAAGTAGATAATTCATCATTTTTTACCAACATTTTAAAAATCACACCGTAGACCTCCACTAAGCGTATTCACAAATTTCGAGCTCAAATTTTTCTCAAAAAAAGTGTTTCTCAACTTTAACTCTCACACTTAAATTCGATTAGGCATGTTAGGGTCCTTGACTTTTCATAAGTATATTATTTTTTTTATGAGATCAGCTATGATCATCGTTACGTGTTTCAAGTGTACAATATACATAGTGCGTATATTTATACCGCAAATACAGATCCTCAGCGAAACATCAACATTTATGTACTATGTACAATTGTACGTATATCTACAGCTGATTATTTGTAGCTTGATAATGATGAGAGAGGCATCGAAAGATTTTCCAATAAATACGTTCGAGCTATAGGTAGTTGAACGTAGCTAGATCAATCAGCGACAAAAAATCTGAAAAGTAAAGACAGCATAATTATGTGTCCGACTCTCTATCTTGAGGCATCCCTTATTGCGAAATCAGATAAATTTAAAATGGCTTGGTTTTTTATTGTTTTAAAAATCTTACGAGTGAAAAAAAAGGAAAACGAAACATAAGGAAAGAAAAACAAAAAACAAATAAAAAGCAGTAAAGTAAAACTACCATACCCATAGTGAATTAGATGAAGGCATTCTATATTTCTATGCTTCAATAAGCATTCGTGAACCAGTGTATAGTACTCAGTCTAATCACCTGCTTCACAGGTAATCCTAACAAAAACAAAAACAAACAAAAAATGTACCTACCTAACAATAATAAAATAATAAGTTCTACAAGTTCAAATAGGTATGATTCAAACAATCAGTATTTATACGAGCAATTAAGCAACTAATCAGTCGTTTAATCAGTTATCATTTGCTACGTCAGGCTATTTCGATTTGATACCACTGTCTATGATTCTTACGGGCAGCGGCCGCACCGCACGTATCTGTAATCTCGTATGTGTATTATTGTGTATTGTATTGTGTACCAACGTGTGTAAGGTAAAAGTAGATAGATACGTGAAGTTGCAAATGTGGATCACGATTTCAACGATATCTTTATTGCAAATATGTATTTTTGGTCCACTCTACACCACGTGAAACAATTATTATCATTACTAAGTCCTAGCACCTGTAAAAAATCCTATTCTGGCTGAACTCAAGCATCATATGGAATAAGTTATCATTTTCTTACCTGGAGTTGTTCTTGAGCATAGGCTTTTCAAACATATTTATGCGAGTGGACGCTTATGAAGAAAAGTTTGAAAGATGAAACAAGAATAGAAAAAAAATTCAGCCGTAATAAAAATCTCCATGATTTTCATTATCTATTGTTATAACGTTATGCAGTGCCGGTTTTAGGATCGCTGCTTGGGGAGAGGGGGGTTTCAAAGCCAAGTTGGAAAGATAGTAAATGTTTAAATTACTAAAAAGTTGATTTAAACATCTAAAAAAAAAAAAAAAAAAAAAAAATGAAAAAGAAGCTCTTTGGGGGGAGGGGTTAGACACCCAAACCCTCACCGCTTAAAATCGGCTATGACGTTATGACAGGCCCGTAGCCAGGGGGGCAAGGGGGGCGTTGCTCCTCACCCTAGAAGAATTTTTGCCCCCCTTAGAAAAATTACCCAAAAACCTCTTTTTTACTTTTTAATTTGGTCATTGACACAAAAATTAATAAATCCACATAAATGTGTTTCAAATCGATAGTCACATTGATAAATTAACATATTTTTGACCTGACGATTGGTAACAGTGTTATAGAGATGTCACTTAGACCATTTAGTATTTAACATAGACCGCGCTAACTAATGGAAAATCACGTTATCAGTGGCTCCAACATATGAGTGATTCTATAAGCGATTCAGTTCCAAACAAATTGAATTATCAGTGATTATCAAGATTTTTTTCCCGGGTTTTTATTTTATTAATGTTGAAAATGTGTTAAAATGAATTAATGAATATGATTTTTGAAACCTGCATTGCTTGTGGTGATCGAGATTCGACGATTTCAAGGTTTAAGTAAGTATTTATGGCTTTTATGCTTTATTTCGCAGTCAATGTGTTTTACATACTTCCTAAAGAAAAAGATGCAGGGAAAGATGGCTTAGGAATTGTGATGTACTGCCACCATACGAATTCTCAAAATCTGCAAAAATATGTGCCCTGCACTTTGCAGAAGAGGCATTCTCTACCCCGAAAACAGAAACAGTTCGTCGAAGAAGGTTACGGAAGAATGCAGAACCCAGTTTTCGAGTAGAGTTTGCATGGTATTTCTTTATTTAGTTGAAACAGAACGCAATGTGTTAGTGATTTCTAAAGTCCAAAAAAATTTTAATTCAAGTCAAATGAGATCTTTTGAAAACATATGAGTGAAACTAAATAAAGAAATACCATACAAACTCTACTCGAAAACTGGGTTCTGCATTCTTCCGTAACCTTCTTCGATGAACTGTTTCAACGTAATAGAAATCACTGAGTCATAGGAAAAATTATTTTTTTACACATAAAAGAGTAATTTGTTAAAAGAATTACGAAAAGAATTATTTAAAAAGTTAATAATCACGTATTCATTTCATATAGCTAATAAAATTATTGATAAATTGTGTTTGTTTGGAACTGAATCGCTTATAGAATCACCCATATGTTGGGACCAGGTTCTTATCAGTTAGAGCGGTCTATGTTAATACTAAATGGTCTAAGAGATGTCAGTACTTCGTTTTCGCTTAATTTAGTTGCATCTGTGTGAGGCGATACTGATGCGTTGTTGTTGTCGTCTTTCAAACAAATACCGTGCGCGCAAGTAATTACTTACACACCAGCGCAAAAATGTTCAAAAACTCATTCATGCAATTTTGAAATAAATGTTATAACAGAAAATTGTGGGTTTATTTATATTTTTAATTAATTTTGTAACATAATTAAATTAGAAACAGGGATAAAAGACCATTTCAAAACGTGTGATATTATTTTCTAAATTTTGAAAAACTAGTTTTAATACATTTTTGCGCCGGTGTGTAAGTAATCATTTGCGCGCACGGTATAAGATAACATTTACTTGATTTGGTGGTGTATTAAATTTATTACTGTCGAATATTGCAATATTGGAATAGGTATTATGTCTACATTTTTGAACTCAATTCTTCGTTTTTTGGATTCATAAGTGCATTTTGAATTTGAAAATTTTTTTGGTGTTGAAACAAAATCTGCCCTCCCTTTGCCCCCTCTAGAAAAAATCCTGGCTACGGGCCTGCGTTATGAATTTTTAAATACTCGTGTACGGTGCTCGATAGTAGTATCATGTACTCGTAGATACCTGCGTTTTCAAAATGAATATGTGTGAATTCCATTATTCCACGTTATGAATTGCTACGTATTAAACTCGCTCGCCTCTCGTCACAAAATTCATACCGATGACTGACTCGGGTATGTACTGTACTTATTACCATTGAAAAAGAGGTCGTAGCAGTTTGTTTTGTACTTTAAACCTCGGTTATGAGAATGAGATACCTACTTAGTACCTAACTAGACAGTTTAGTACCTATTTTCATTCCACTAGCTGGCAGGGCGACCAGAGCGAAAACTGTGCGTCTTTGGATAACAAAATATGCACTATAGGTAAGGTACCTATACCTAATTAATTATGTGTCTGAGTTAAAGTAATAAAGTTGTACCTATACGCAAATGTATTTTCAGGTTCACGCGTAACTCGACTCAACGTTAAAAAAGTAAACAACGCGATGTCACAGTATAGGCAGGCAGGCAGCCAGCTACATATTAGCACGTAATAGAGCCCTGTGCCGCGTGATATTGAGCCGACGGCGGCGTTCGTAAAAATACGCCGCGCTGGCGGCTGGCGGCTGGCGGCTAGCCGATTTCAGCCGAATATTTTGGCGGCGAAGCCGGCTGAATTTCAATAAAAATGCAGTACTATCGCTATTTTTTAGTTTTTTGACTTTTATTTGATTTTCATTCGTTTAAATGAAGGAAGAAGAAACTTGTAACAATGAACAATATTTCAATTTTAAAGTTTAAATCATGAAAAAGGTACCTGTAAGCAAAGATGAAAAGCTAGCTGAAAGCAAAAAGCTGATAGCCGAAATTCAAAGTCGACCAAATTTAGAAGAAAGGTTAAACACCAAAAGTTCAAAAGTTTTATAAATTAAAAGCTAAAAGCTAGATGAAAAGTTTTTGGCTACGGCTTTAGCTTTTCTTCATAGCTAGTAAATTTGTTAATTTGAGAGTGATGCTGACAGATAACCAATTCGAAAATTGAAAAGAATGGAAAAAACATCTGAAAATATTGTTTCCTCTAGGCTTAGGCTTTGCGTTTTGTCCCGTGTCTAGTGAACTGAATGTGAATGAAAATTGAGCAAGCCATGACCGAAAGCTTAATAAAAGAAAGCCAAAAGATGAGACTCGAAAAAGTTGAAAACTAGCCAAAAGCTACCTGCATGAATAAAAAATACAAAAGCTAAATCCATAAGTTTTATTTTTGAAGATTTTAGCCGAAAGCCAAACGTGGAAGTTCTATTGTACGGCTTTTCACCTTTGCCTATAAGTAAGGTAAGTTGAATTTAAATACATATAAAAATAAAATACGACAAAAAAAAAAGTCTACAAGGATCATCTTATAATTCAATTTCACGTTTCATTTTTTTTTTTATATTTTAAAATTTAAACTTTTTTCTATTTTTTTTTATTTCTGTTTTTTTGAGCGGCGGCGGTGCGACCGGCTAACGCAAGGCTCTAGTACGTAGTTATAGGGCTTGCGAGTTTTCTATCTATTTGTACTACGTATAAGCACATCGATGTACCAAACCAACGAACGAACGAACGAACGAACGAACGAACGAGTGAGCGACCAAACAAACAAATAGATTATAAATAACTCAGTACATATAATTATGTATGTAACGAGAATGACGTACATTAACATGTCGGTAAGTCTAAGTACAAGTAAATAAAAATTAGGTATAACGACAAACGAACAAATAAAATAAAATAAAATAAAATAAAATGAAAAAGAAACAGATATATATATATATATAGAGAGAGAGAGAGAGAGAGAAGGAGAAGGAGAAGGAGAAGGAGAAGGAGAAGGAGAAGAAGAAGGAGAAGAAAACAAAGAAGGAGAAGAAGAAAAAGAAGAAAAAAAGTGAAAGAATGAAAAACTGGATGATCATTGATTGGTCCAAGTAGTTTGGTAAGGAGGTGGCGCGTGCCCTAAGTACATGTGATAATAGTTGCAATTAGAAGTTTCGCACGAATTCTGCATCTGATGCTTGAAGGTAGGCGGAACAGGTAAACCGTGGTGTTGCGTATTCGCTAATATATCGGAAACGGAATGCGAACTAGGCCAGCAACTGTTAGCGGCCGCTGCTGCTGCAATCTTCGAGGGCGGAGATAATATGGTATCGGTGCAGATGATTTTTGAGCAGGTATTCGGTGGCGGAGAATGATGCGTAGCAGTTGGGTAAGCATAACTAGGACATATCGAGTTGTAGATGTGCTGCATCGGCGGCGATACCGTACTTCTGACCTTATTTCTTAATATTCTACTAATGGAACTAACCGAAGGTACGTTGAATTTGTCGCAAATGCCGTCTGATAGTAATCTTTCGCGTATCTCCCAAGCGAATATACCCGGATCTTTATGTTTGAGCTTTTTGATATAGGACACAACTTTGGGAGTGGTAACGCGAGGTTTGCTACCGCCGATGGCGCCCGGTAATATAGATCCCGTTTCGTGGTATCGAGCTAAAATTTTCGATACGCATCCGTGCGACACTCGTAACTGCCTTGAAATGTCGCATGGTCTGATACCTAAATGCGCTAATTCCACGATTTTTGAGCGTACCGCATTTGGTAGCGGTCTCCCGTTCACGAATACGCCTCCCAATTGATTTACTTCTCCATACTGTTGTGTGGGCAACTCTGTTCCTGCAACATACCACCATCAGTGTATAAATACGTGAAACGCTAAAAAATATGACCCATCTTTCTTTTTTGTTTTGTTTGGCTCGTCATTATGCAAACTTGAATTTCGTTGCAATTCGTATGTTATAAAAATGTACCTATGCTACAGAGTTCAATGTAATGCAATGTAATGTGCGCATATGCCTATATATTAGATGCGTATACATAATCCAGCGGTCGACAGAAGAGCGTTTTATCGTCATTGGTTTTAAGACGAAGTAGGTAGAACGAATCTCATACGATTAGTCGCGAAAACATGAGAAACAGCTAGATGAATAATAATCAATCCACATCTAACGAAAATATAGGCCTTATTTCTTCGAAAAACTTCGCGTTTCAACAAATAACACTGAATTCAGGTTCTATTTGCGAAGAATCTGTTATTGTCTCTCCTCTCTCTCTCCCTCTCTCTCGACTTTCTTTTTTTCAACATTTAAATATAACAAAATGTAACTAATGGCTTTTTGATATTTCAAATATGAAACGGTGTAACGTAAATTTTATTCATCTTCGTAAAAATACAATTAAAAAGTGCTGCTTATAAAAAAGCAGCACTTTTGCAAGGTGCACGTCATGTGTCACCTGCATGAAAGTACTACAGGTACTATGTACGTGAGCGGACGAAAAAGGATAGATGAAAATGCGCCGAGTGCCGGAAAACAACGGGAAATCGTGACAAAGCTCGCGGTAATAAACCTAATTTTAATTCAAAAGATACATTTAAAGTGGGTTGGTCAGAGGATGGTTCCTCGCAACATCCTGCAGCCTTCACGTTGGAAGATTTAGATAAATTAACTGAAAAAAAAAATAACCAGCTTGCGCTTGCTTTGCAAATTCAGACATTAAATAGGTACCTAATGATATAAAAGATGAGCTAAAACCGCTAAAACGAGTAAACCACTCAAATAGAAGAGGATAAAGAAGCGTTCAAATTATGCGTTTCCAAGCTGGGGACTGAAAATTAAGTGCAAAGCATTTACTCAGTGTGAAGGTTATTGGGTCTAAAAAATAAAAAATTGAATCGGTACGCAATACTAGATGGTTGTAGCTATGGCATTGGCAGTGTCACCGATTTGATGGTGATTTCGCGATACTTATATCGTACAACGTACTAAAGAAACTCGCTGACGCTGAAGGTTTTTCTGCAGCATCGGAGATGGAAAGCTATTATGAGGAGAAAAGCATTTCAGACGCATTCGTGATGGTAATGGAGATAGCCAGTCCACCTATGGTTGAACGAGCTGCGGTAGCTGGTGGATACCTAACAAAGAGAGGTGTGGACGAGTACATGGCATCAGGGCCAGGATCATGATATTTCATTAAAAAAGGCATTTATTGCTGGCCACATTTCGCATTTGGCTCACATTCTATTATCTTGAAAACTGAGCTCAATCTACGAAAATAGGTAAAACCACGAGGGTTGAGGCCTATGTAGGGTGAGGAGTGCCTCAGCGTAACACCTTGGGCCCTCTGCTGTTCTTACTTCATATCAAGGCCCTATTTAATTTAGACCTTAACGGCTACGTTTACTATTTTGCTGCGATGATACGAGTGCATCGATAGTTTATGCGGCAAAAACTTCCGAAAAAATTGAAATTAAATATTTGAGAATTTTTTGGATCAAAAATTGAATTGCTATGTTAATGTATTATTGTACTATTTAAGACAATATTCGCACCTAGTGCATGTACAAAACTACACTTGTAGGCATTTCAATCAATATGAACCTGTTCTAAGTTATGGTATGTGTACTACTATGGGAGGAGGCGGAGGGAAAGTGTCGCGGAGTAGTATTTGGCCCAGATTAAAATTTTCAAAATAGAGCACTTCGAAATATTGTACATAAGTGTTGGGTCCCAATTGGATGTATAGATGAGTGATTTTCAAAGTTGAAATTAAAAACTAAAAATATTGAACAATTGTATCAATATTTGGCTGGAACGTATGTTTTATAAAATGGAAATTAACTTTCATAATACATACGTATAATCTACGTCATTTTAGTACTCTCTCTTTTATAGAAAAGTATGTCTTTTCGAATCGCAAGTTTCAGGGAAGAAAAGTAAAAATTTCTTTCCTAGGACCAAAAAAGTAAACTGATGCCATTGGCGATGTTTTACTGAAGTTTTCTAAATGGCAACACTGTTTGTTTTAAAAAAATGAGAATTAATGCAATTAAACTGATGCAAATTGTATGTATTATGAAAAATATGTTCGGAGACTCAGCTGAAAAAGTGCTTCTGATTATGAACGAGTGCATAGTTACAGCCCTCGCCTACGGCTCGCACTGTAACTATGCACTCGTTCATAATCAGAAGCACTTTTTCAGCTGAGTTACGTAATATACTATTCAATACCTAACAGACTTCGGATTTGTTTATTGAAAAATTACAAAACAAGTGGTACTGGTTTCAAGATGGATCAAGCATTGTTAATTGTATTTCCACAATTAATCTCAAAATGTTATTATTTAAAATAAAAAATATATCTTCATATAAGTATTTTGTATTCTTCTTTTATTACAAGGTACAATTACAATTACACTGAGATTCCTTATTATTAACAATACAGTAGGTATAAAAAACAAGGTAGTCATGTCTCAGGTCTATATACTGTATACAGCTAATTCTGGGTAAATACCGGTAAAATTACCCGCAACAGCATCACTTCAAGATACTGCCGTAGTGGAGAGGCCCGAGTTGTTCCAATTTCTTTCTTTCAGGAGTTCGAGGATCTGGGTATCTGGGAGCATCGTAACATTTGAGTGAGCTCTCAGAGAGTTCTTATTCTGGGATTCGGTCATCCGTGAAATAATGGTCTGTCTTTCGTTCTAGTTCTTACACGTTTCTATACCTACAATAATATTCTTGTCAATTTTTTTCTGCTTCTATGCTTTTTGTTCGTTTTTTTTTCTCTTCTCCATTCTTGTACTTTTTGTTCTTGTTTTTTCGTTTCGTATTTTTGTAAAATATTTCCTACTTCTTGATAAAATTAAGGTATATCTGCATATACTAATTATTGCGTCGGAATTTTAGGTTAAATGGAATGAAATGTCTTCGAGGAAACGAGTGATAACAGAAAGTGGGAGAAAAATCTGTCGACTCCGGAGTCAATCTACTCAAACTTCACTTAGACTCCAAAATTAGCAGTTTTTTTGATGTCGAACCAGGGTAACTCCGCACATACCTACTGAGATCAAACTAGGAAGATTTCTCCCGCTCTAGAAGTTTATTATGTCAGGGTATGTTGAAATCTTTGCAAAAAATATAGAGATGTTTGTGTAAGCATCTTACCCCTCCCTTTGGTACTTCTTCTATGTCCAGAGGTGTATTCATTGTATTCCCATGATTTTTTCTGAGAGTATACGATGATTTCATATTACATATTTTAAACTTGGCAACCGTTTGAAAAACTGAATTATGGAGCTCCTCCTCCTCCATTTTGTTTTTACGGAATACGAAATTAGAAATGAACCAACAATTATTGTGTCATTACCAGACATTATAGGTACATGAATAATTAAATAAAGGAACAGAATTGAAAAATTCCATTTGAAAACTACTACAAAAAATAATTCTGCCACTGTTTTTGATCGGTTTTTTTTTTTTTTTTTTTTTTGGAAGCGTCATCTGAATCATTATAGAATTATACGGCGTATATGTTGCATTTTGGGAATTTTTCTGAAGAGTATAGGCCAGGGCGTATACAGCGTATAGGCTATGGGAGCACCACTGTTCCTATCTGTGTGTGACGTGCAGTGGCGGAATTCCTTAAAGGCCCATAAAGCACGTGCTTGAAGCGCCGAACTTTTAAAGGCGGTACCTACTGCGGGAGGCAAAGTTTTGAAAAAAATGTTAATAATCATCTAAAATTTTTATACTTATTTTATTTACAATTAAAGAGAAATTATGTATAATAGGTGCCTTCAATTCAGACTCAGAGACGCTGTAAACATTGAATTATTATTGTTCGTTGTGTATGTACTATTGTGTTGCATCTATCTAGATCTACCTACGTAGGTATACCGACTTAACAGATAAACTTTCAATGATGGCTATGTACGATTGTGCAGTATACCTAACTGTGCATTGTTTTGATTTTTGATTTTTTCTTTGCGAAAAATGAAATTTTTCCTACTTTTCAGAGTTTTGATAATTTGAAGTGAGAGGGCATTTGTCACAAAAAGTAGGCGTGGGCACGAAGAAAATTTCAAAAAGCGGCAAAAAACCGAAATCCGCCACTGGTGACGTATGTATACGGCTTCATTATGTAATACGCATTAATGAATGGTCTACAATCCATATGCTAGGCTTTCATTTTCCTTATTCTGTGCTCGCTTCATTGAACGAAATAGTTAAAGATTAAAAAAATGAGGTCATATAACTGTGAAAAAAAAAACAAAAAAAAAAAAAACTGAAAATCATAGATCAAGTGCCGGTTTTAGGATCGCTGCATGGCGAGGGAATTTCAGTTCCATAAAGTCAAATGCTGGAAAATATAGAAAATTGTTTAAATTACCAAAAAGTTGATTTAAACGCCTAAAAAAAAAAAGAAAAAAAAAATGAAAAAACCTCTTGGGGGGTTAGGCACCCAACAACCCCCTCCACCCTTTAAAACCGGCTATGGAACTATCCGTACCTATCTCCGATAACATTTCGTGAATGCAAATATCTTGCTTATACCCTAAACTATCGACCGCGACCCGAGTTGGTAAAAATGGCGTTGATATGTGATTTGTTCATCTTAAATGAGGTGTAAGCAGTTTTGGCAATTGAGTTTAATTTTTTTCTTTCCTTTTTCTCTTTTTCTTTTTCTTCTTCTTCTTCAACTACTACCACTACCACTACTACTACTACTACTACTACTACTACTACTACTACTACTACTACGCTGATGGCGGTGAGTTCTTTGAAGATTACCGCTGCGTGGAATGAGCGCAGTGTAAAATATTATAATTTGTATGAAAAGAAAGACGAAGGATGAGGAAGCAGACAGCATCTGGACGGTAATAGATTACGAACAAGAGTAGAAGTGACGCGACACGGCGTGTCTTCAAGTTTAACTCTGAAGTAAGTCCAGATACGAATACGATAATTAGGTATGTGGTACGATACGCAGCAATGCAGCATGTTGAATTCTAATATAAGATAGGTAATACGTATATAAGTAATAATGTAAAGAATAAAACGTACTTAGGTACTTATATACACATTGCGCTAACTTGAAAAATTTCATGAACGAGCAACCAGGTAATTGAGAAGAAAATATGTTTATTATTTCGGAAAAAAATTCTTCTACCTACATGGGTACTTTGTATTGGTACAACAACAAATGCTTGAAAAAAAAAAAGAAAAAAAAAGAAAGCGTAAGCTGCCATGCCGCGTTGCTGGAGGTGAATTTTTTATTGTTACATTATTCCAACATTCTGATCTCTTACTTTTTTGTAAAGAAATTCTTATCAAGATATATCAATTTCACATCTGCTACTGATTGTAAGAGCATTTTACATTCTTCTTTATAAGTAGAAGTGCGTATAATATTATAGTATAATTGACATGGTACTTTTTTCAAAAATGGCGACTCGGAGAAAGGTGGCTGGCGGTGGAATAGTTTTATATTTTAGGCCAAAAGGATACTGAATATTACATTTTAACGATTTGACAAAAGTTTGAAAATTTGAGAATAGTATCCTTACAGGTGCGCCGAGACATTGTCTTCAGTTTCTTATTTGGACTAACAAAAAAAATATACGTATATGGATTCACAGAGGTAAGGGAGACAAAAAAAGGGTGGCGGGAGCTGAAACCAACAAATGATCGCTTTTCGACTCAGGAGCTTCCAACAAGTCAAACCTCATCGAAATTGGTTGGAAACGAGAGGCTGTAGTCTTGTCTCATAATGTGTTAAATGCCATGCAAAATTTGGATGCTAATTGCTATGCCTTGTTATTAAAAATCAAGAAAAAAAAATGTTTATAGCAACCATTAAAAGAATTTAGTAAACGTTTAAGTCACTTCTTTTGTAAGCGAGTACACAACAAGAGCGTAATTGGAAAATGATGAGTAGGAGGACTAGGACCAAATGACGTCCAGAAAAATTTCAGGTGGGCTAAAAAATCAAGTTCAAATGTGTGTACGTGGGCGGTAAAAACAAACGAATACTCCAATTGCTTGAAAATGCAAAATTTCAGTGGGTACAGGCGTACAGTTTATTATTTTTGGTTTGGTAGGTCATCAGATGATTTTCCAGGTAGGCTTGACCCACTCGCCACTCCTCCCGCTGGTTACGCCCCTGGTGCAATAGAAGAGGGGTAGATCGGTCTCAGCACTCACGTGAACCCACGTGTACGTTTGCACGTACCTACATACATGTAGATACGACATCCTAACCCGCGCGATGCGATAGCTATTATGCCCATGGCGTTATAATGTATTAGGTATGCAGCACCTATATAGTCGGTAGGCGTAAGCGCACAAACTACCCAAGAGTATATTCTTGTTAATATGATGACTTCATTGAATTCCAACAATGTATATTCGAAAACGAGATTCATGATTTCGGTTCAAAGCGAAAGAAGCAATATTTTTAGAAGAAAGGTTTGAAATCTATTTCTATTTCCACGAAAAATCGCCTGACATTTGGAATGAGGATGAAGTCTGTACTGGTGATCAAATAAGTAATCATGTAATTATGTATCTGCTAACATTGACGTTTGCAACGACCGCGCTGAACGGGGGGGGGGCATAGCGTTAATTCAAAAATATGCTAACTTTTCCATAAGAAACCCCATTCCATCACCCCTCTGTTTATAAACGTAAGCGATAAATTAATTAATATTCAGCCCTATGTAGCGAACTTGGGTAAAACTGGGTGTGTGTGTGTGTGTGTGTGTTTAATGTACGTACTTATTTTCCTACGATATTCGTACCTTCCAAACATCATACTTCGGCCCCTTACTACTTAGATAATATACCCATTACCTACAAATGGATGGAGCTGACTATTAAATGCGAGAAAATGCAAGTACCAACTTCTTCCCATTGATTGAGATTTTTTTTCAATTTCGATCTTATTAAGAACATCTATAGTTTTCAATACCACTTGCACAGAAGGAAAGGCTGATGTTTAATATTTGCGTATTATCTTTTTACGACGTTTTTGCATCATGCTGAATTACCTATGACCATTCTGATGATGCGAATGCGCCGCGCCCTAAACGCAATAATGTAATTTTGTTTTAATTTCTATTGCGATTTTTTTTCTTCATCTTAAATCAAATATTTCGACTTCGGCATATAAGTAAAAGTGAATTGAAAAATTTTAATCGTACAAGAAACCGAAAGCAGTGACCTACCTTATTGAAAGTTATGGAAGAGATATTGAATAAACGTAATTGAACCGAGAAGATGAATAATATATTTTCATATTAGGAAATACGAAAAGATACTACGAAGAATAATTTGACATGATCGTATAGGTAATATCTTGTGTTTATACTTTGATAACCATTTATATTTTATTCATTTCTACCATAAATAGGAGGAAATACTTTCATTTCAAACAAAATTTCACACGAAACAGAAAAATTTTCATTGTAACAATGAACACTTAAATTTCTTTTAACATTATGAAGTTTTTTTTTTTGTTTTTTTTTCAAAAAAAATGGTACCTGGTCTAGTAACAGCTGGCTCTCAAATGTCCTACAGCCCTACACGGCCGCGTACTCACTTATTCGCTTACGCCCACCTATCCTGTATTGTATACTAGTGATCGAGAAAAAAAGTTCGATCTCGATCATATCGATATCTCTTCGGAGATCGTGATATCGATATAAAATTTAAGATCGAGATCGAAATCACAGAAATCAGTAAAAATTCTAAATAAAAATGATGAGTCCAAATCTAACAAAAAAAAAAAAAATAAATAAATAAACTAAAAATTTGTCTAGAAACCCACGAAGCAGAAGCCAAAAATTGAAAAAAAAAATCCATCACATATTTACATTTATTTACACTTGGACTTGGACTTGGGATTTAGGATTTACTAGATTAGGACTGTAAAGTGAGAATAATTTTTAATTTAATTGAAAGAATTTCAGTACGCGATATCATCACATTTCCATCTCGATCATATCGATATCAAATTTTACTCGATCTCTCGTTCACTATTGTATACTACTGCACTAGCCACCATGGCTACGAGCAGAGCCCCCTACTTCGTGAAAAAAGTGCACGATTTGACTGGCGTAATAGGCTCAATCCGTTATCAATAGGTATTATTATAATGCGTACAGACGTATGTCGTATACCTCAGAGGGATGAAGTTTACACTTTAATTTAAACAACATACAAATAAAAGCTCAAATATGTCATTTTCACTAAATTGCATGAAACACAAGAGACTCTGTTTGTTTCTTTTTTCCCTCTGAACAGACTTCACAATTTGAAATAAGAATATTGAAAATTACGAAAGCACCGGTACTTCGTTGATATGTCAATGCGAGAATACTACAAAATTCCAAATTGTTTGGTTCATTTGACCTTATAAAATAATAAAATATAGAAAAACCTTGTAATTAAAATAAGTCAAGAAATTAATTTTAAATGAAATGCCTGATTAAAATAAGAATCATTTCGATAAAGTAAAATAGGTATGTATCGTACTTTAATATATACGAGTGTACTGTTGAGTGTTTTTCGAAACAAGTTTTCGAAAGTGAGCGGGAAAATAGTTGAACAAGAATGGCAAAAAACGATTGCATAGAAGCTAAATAAAACATCGTAGAAACCGATCATCATCGCCAGCATCATAATAATAAGCGGATATATCATATCATATAAATAAATATGCAAGCAAAAGACAGTCACAACATCGGTGAAAAATCAGAAAAATGCCGGTCAAGAAGTCTTGAGCCCGCCTCATCGCACCTACAAAGCTATATAATATGTATATTTTTTAAACCAAAAGCTTATATCGCGAGCATTTTTCAAGAAAATTATGGAATAATCGCAGGTTTGCTCAGACAATCTTCAAATTTTAAAATAAAGTTTGAAAATGTTGCGATTTTAGAGTTTTTTCTTTATATTTTCGCAAAAAATCAAATAATCGCGTTAATTCGTACATCCGTTGAAAAGAAGATAAAAATCCCTATAGGTACCTATTTTGCATTTTGTTAGTAAATTCCGATGTTCGGAGATTACAAGTTTTTGAGATATTGTAGTTCAGAATTCGAAGTTTCGACCTTTCTTACTTTTAACGGTAATATTTCGATAACTACCTATATGTACGCCAGATGGGTAGGAACGTTGACTATATACCATATTATAGTCAAAGGGTAGGAGCTTGAAAAATTATATAGGTATAATTATTATCTTCAGTTCTCCTGACTCTGAAACTTGAATGCGAGTGGTTCTAATAAAGCATTTTTTCAACTCGTCCTATAAAAAATTTCCCCACAGGCCAATTTTCTCTCCACATACACCCATGACTAAACCTTACACATAGATATAATAGGTATACAGATTTTGTAACTATTTCAATGAAATATACTTAATTAAGGATATATTTCATTATATAGATTATGTACACACGATTGCATACGCGTTTTCCTGTCAACTACTTATTTTTAGTTGCACTTGAATCTCACAAATATCATTACAGTGGCTGTAAAGTTTGGTTATAATAAAAAAAAAAAAAAAAACAAAACAAAAAAAAACTATTGTGTATGTGCAACAATTATACGTTTATAAGTGTAGTAACATTTGAAATGTGCTTAACGAAGTGCTCCAAATAATCTTCAAACCCAAACTGCGTCTCATTTTCCAGAAAGGCCGACTTTCATGTCATTTTACACAAATTAGAAGGTATTATTAAAATAGTTGTCGCTGTCGGTTGTCGCCATCAACATCTGTCCAATTGTCTGTTAAACAAGAAACCAAGTAGGTATACGCGCTTACGGACGCGCACGCAATCTTTTCTAGCTTGTAGTTCTAGCCATTTACATTACTATACGAGTAGGTAGGTAGGTAGTTAGGTAGAGGTACGTATGTTATAGGTAGTTTACGTCTCATTTGCGAAGGTTTAACGCTTTAACCTTTGCACGTGCCCAACACATTTAGTTCATGAAACCAAAATTATATTACGACGTTCCGTCGCAGTTTTAACCTTTTTTCAATTATTTTTTCATAATTAGATCATTCTTACTTAATAAGCTTCAAGTAAATCGATATACCTAAAAATAGAAATGCACGTATGCTGGAAGTGGAAGGTTTTGCTTTTTCAGGGCTGATTAGTATACCTACCTATGTAGTGATTACGACCGCATACACGTATTTAATTCTCACAACTAAAGAAATGTTGGCGCCTTGTCCAATGATTAAGTAGGAGCAACTTTTCGATATTGATAAACCCGAGTACCTACCTATAGCACCTTGTATATACTTTTTATATTTTATCCTCGACGAATATGCATGTAGGCTATAGGCACATCCGAGCAGGTTTGACGGAACCCACTGTGGAACAGAGGAAGCCGAGGAAACCCCGGTAGGTCGGTCGCTGGTATTCGTTTTAGGAGCACGAGGCTGAAAATATAACGAGTGTAATTCCAGAAATATTGAAAAATCGCACATAATATACCTAAAATTTTTACTTGAAAAAAAAAGCAAATATCTATAGGTATATTCTCGTTTCACTAATTGGCATTAAAATAATGATTTTGAACGAGTACCGAAGGCCGACACGAATATAGCTGTTGTATATTATATACGAATTTATAAATTCGTATAAAATAAACAGCTGATGGGCGTATATTATGGACACCTGACAACTACATACGTATAATTCAACGCATCGTGATGTGTAAGGAAAGAGTATAGGTTTATTTACAAGGCACTCACATTCCAGAATTTGGAAATGAAATTTAGTGCATTTGTTTGTGTAACGTTTGTACTGGTTTGTGTCGCAAAACCCGTCGTTTGTGCTCAGTGGCGTAATCAAGGGGTGGGGGGCTAGCAGGCTAAAGCCCTCTCCAACAAAAATTATTCGAAGTTTCGCAAAAATCAATTATTAAACGTATATTCGTAAATTGCGGGAAAAAAATTTAGTCCTTTTATCTTGGGTGCCGTTGTAGATTTGAATTCCTGTAACAACAAGTATACCGGAAATGTCTTTTTCAACCTTGAGACGACTAAAACATATTGGCGAAATCGTTTCAATGAATTGGGGCTACTAAAATAACTGCCGACGCGTGGTCTTGAACATTTTAGCGAAAAATCATCGAAAATTATATTTTGTTCTATACATCGATGGTAATAATGTTTTAAATTTGAATCATGTATAAAACGTCAAGCTTTTTCGAATGAGCTGTTTCCGAACACTTTAACTCAATTTTTATCCTAGATATTAATAAAAAACTTTCTGGCTTCTTTTTCAACATTTATGAGTGAAAAATTCGTATATACGGGGGGGGGGGGCATCTATGTATTGTTAATTTATGATATAATTCATTTTGCAATTTTTTCAAAAAAATTTTACACTTCATGAAAATAGGTGGGTATCAACTGGAGTTCGAGCCTCTTTTTTTTTAGCCCCCTCCAAAAAAAAAATTCTGGTTACGCCACTGTTTGTGCTACTCTCCTTCCCAAGGCGCAATCGTTTGTGCTGCGATTCATAATGCTCCCCTTCTTGAGTAATTCAAAGAATAAGTTCAGCGTGCCGGGGAAATGAAATTTAAGAAGATTCATAAAATGGTTGAAAATGATTCGAGCGCTTTGAATTTGATTTTCCTCCTTCTCTCCTCCACTTCTTCCAAATTTTCCACCATTTCAGGTTGAGCACATTAGAGGAGAACTCAAGTATAATTTCTAAGAAAGATTTTATCGCCGAATGCAATAGGAAAGACCATCCTAAACAACTTATTAAAAATTATCAGTTGCATTCGAATGGTTTTTCCTATACATTTTAGAATCACCAACATTCGGGGAAATTCTTGAAAAAGTTTGTTCGTTAAATCCTTCGCTTAGAAAAGTATTACTTCCTCAAGTTTTTTGTTATCGTTTTTCGTTACGTAGGCCACCCATACCTATTTTTAATTTAAGAAATTCATTTTTCATTCACGTTTGTTTGCATCTGGCATTAAAAAAATAATATTCTCAAAGTTATGTGGTTATTTTTCATTACCTAAAATTATCAACTATACAGAATCGCAAATTCGACAATTTTTCATTTTTTTTTTTTTTTTTATGGAGAAGGGAGGGAGCGGGGGATTTTACAGTTACTTCTTTGAGGCTGCTACATATAGGTTTTCCCCAGGCCTATCCTGAAAGTTCCGCCAAGCCTGACAACCAGTAATGAAGCCTAGCAGCGTCTCCGCGTCCACACCCAGCGTTAAATCTCCTTAAAATTCATCGTCGAAATGAAAAATTACGTAAATGAAGAATACCCTTACGCGTAGGTGCAGTGTAGCGCGCGTGTAAAATACCCGTAAAAAAAGGTCATCTTTTTAAATTTTCAATGCTTAATAAATTTATTGCCGAGGTATATTGAAATAAAATTGTCGATTTTTGCACATACGTACATTACGCTTATGTAAAAGAGGAAGAGAAAATTAAGAAATACTGAACGACAGAAATCATCGCTTAACTTTTCTTACAGCATTTTAACCAACTCTTATACGCGGTTAGAAAGAGATAAGAAATTATGTTCAGCATTTTGTGCTCGTTGCGTTTTTGGTATTCTTATTCTTGAACGACTTTATCTACTTGAAATGGATATGTGCACCTACAGAAAGTCCTAATGTATCAAATAAGATGAAATTTGGTGGGTAAACTCGTATATTCCCTACTTCACTTCATGTAAACGATGCATACAAAATTTCACGTCTCTATCTTCAATTTCTTCATTAGTGTTTGAGAAAATCCCGCTAACTTGAAGTTGACCTTTATCTTAATGTGACACTTAAAGATATTAGCTATACAAAATATCGGGACAAATTTATAATTAAACAGAAAAGTGATGTGTGGGAGACCCTGCAAAACGGGCACCCGAGGTAAAATGGGAAGTTTCTCTTAAAAATTGGTAAATTGGGCTGCGAAGTTGGTTTTGGGCTTAAATTTTTTCTACGTTTTTAATAATTAATTACAAAAATACGCTACCAAAAAGAGTGTTTGCGGCAATAAGGGCACACGCTCGTTCATTTTATCCCAGAACTTGTAACACGTGCGCTGTAGTACGCAACTACATACATACCTAGCTACCTGTACGTACCGGTACCGCACCGTCCATTTATACCTACTTGGTTAAATTTAATTGAAGCAGCTGACGTCGGCAATTAATCAAACTGACGCGAAGCGACTCAAAGATCTTAAAATTGAATTCCGCTGTTAGCAGCAAATTACTTATTTACCCAAATGATACGCTTTCATGCGCAACTTAATTGCAACAAAATTTTTGGCCGTTCTTCAGAAAATCACGACATAATACGCTATGCGAGTGTATACATATGTGTATACGTGTATATGTATATGTATATGAATAGGTAGACCGTACTCGTGTGTGTTCGTACACGTACACGTATACGTAGATTACGTACCTATAATTATTGCGGTTGCGATAGCGTTACCGTATGTACCGGTAAGACGTTGTTGGGACGTGGGAGGCTACTGTGCGCGTAAGCGTATAAGGTAGCGGCACGTCCCTTCGAATAAAGAAAAAAGCATCGCGTTCCAAAGATTTATGTGGTGGTAAATTAAAAACACTCCCATTTAAAAACGTTAAGACGAATAAATCCAATTTGAACGTTTGAACTTCGGGAAATGAGAAGACAAACGATGAGTTCCCTCCCGTGTTATCGTTACCCTTTGCACATATGTCACACCGCGCATATTCATTATAATATTCGTCTAATTTGATGACATAGCTTCATTCGTTTTAGAAAACGTCGCATCGCGTCGTTTCCCTCCTTTTGCTGCCGCTCCCGCTCCCGCTCCCGCTGCTCTTGCTGCTCCTGCTCGTCACATTTCCTAATGCAATTAATAAATAGGTTCGTGTGCGCTGTACCTATACGAGTTTTCGAACAACTGGACGGTGTGAAAATATCGTTGATAATTTTTACAATGAGGCAATGCGCTGAGATATTCGTCAAGCTCGTTGACATATTTTTCCAAATTATCATAGAAGTAACAAAATACCAAATATACGAAGTTCATTGTAAATATAATTGATATTGGACGGAGAAACATTAAAATAGTGGATATGTTTATTTCCTTACCATTTGAAAAACCATAGATGTTCAACGACACAATCATGACGCCTAATAAAATGAGAAAAGTCAACCAAAGCTTTTTAAGCGTTCCATTCATTTTTTGCGTACGTAGAATCCCACCTAAAAACCACATATACCAAAAGAACTCATTCATATCGCTCACCTTACGATGAGCATACCTATAGTTGAAGAAGCAGCGTAGTACGTGTAGACCCGGAACCAGCAGGCTAGACACCGAGAAAATCTCGATGGGGCGCGATGTATTTGGGCAGATGAGGTAAAAATTTGGCCACTGTAATTTCCAAAATTTTAAAGAAAAAAAAAAAAAAACAAAAAATAAAACACATTTCATAAATCCATAATTTGAAAAATGAAGGAAAAAATTGGGCCGATTAATACTAAGTGGGCTGTTAAAAAATGGTATTTCTCGGTGGGCCACTAAATTTTCCTGTTTCTTGATACAGCCCCGAGTACGTGTACATAAAGGTTTCCGTCGCCTACGTCTTACTTGCCTATAAGCAGAACAATAATTATTGGTAAAAGATAAGTTTTGGAATTAAAATCTCTTGTCCATAATCCACATATTGCGCTTGGGGACATCATATACTTATATGACTGTATCATAATTATACCGACTCTACGGGCACACTCCACACTACGCTTAATACGTAGATATCCTGTTTCTATTCGTGCATAGCAAACAAATATACATATACGTACTAAATAGACGAAAAACACGATTTTGAGCTTACGCATGCATGCATGTCTTACGAACATCTCATATTAGACATTCATGAATACTTTCAACTTGAGCTCGAATATAGGTGTATGCATAAATTATAATATTATATTATATACTCGTATCTATACCCGTGATGCTAATTTGCTTCCGATATTTACGATAGTTTTTTTTTCTCTCGTTTATTTGCTGCATAACTATCAGTGAAAAACCAAATTTATTAATCAACGTCATTTATCGAAGGGTAAAATATCTGGAAAGAAAATGAAACAGCGTTTACCCACACGTTTTCGATGGTGGCGCTATACCTATCTAGTGATACCACTATGTAAACTGGTTTGTACATAATTTTCGTAAAGGAGTCGAAAATACGTACCTCAAGCTGAAAAATTGTCTACAGACCTATGCTGAGCATGCAACCTAGTCAACTAAAACTGTACGTATACACCGCTATGCCGAAGCGCTTATGAAATCGGAAGTAAATTGGCAAAAAGGCAGGAATAAGTATAGTTGCGAAGAAAACATTATATGGATGTAAATTGATATCTTTGATACGTTAACTTATTAGGCTTTGGAAGTACTGCGTGTTGCATAGCTTCTCCTGGCGTGAGCCAGGCATAACCAGACTACTGTACACACGATATCATTATCATCGCAGTAGTTTTTTCATGTGAAAATTTGGAAGTTTCATAACTTTTTTGGTTGATTATATTCTTTAAATACTATAAAAGCGGTTAATACGTTGCTTTAGATAATATGTAGGTGAATACGAAAAAGTTCATTCTAACATAGGTAACAAAATGAATAAGAAATTGGAAAAATAAATGCTGGGCGACCTTAAACAAAGTCTCTAAAATAATATTTATGTATTATAATTTTAAACCATTTTGTTGCGTTATTATTTTTGAGAAAAATGCGACCAATGAAAATAAGATATGATTTTCATAAATTATAATACGTAGGTAAACGTTATTTTAGAGACTTTGTTTAAAGCTGCGCCTTCATTTCGTTATTTCAAAATCAACTTTTTTGTATTCACCCTAAGTACTTATCATGCGAAGCACCGCCTTAAGCATTTCCTCTTAGAAATGCTATTGTTAAACACGCAAAAACTTGATAAACTCCATAGTTTTCCAGTTCAAATTACAAAAATTGTACAATAAAAATGGATCAAAAGCAACAGTTTTAATTTTCTCACAATATCAAATGAACACGTCTTCACACTCGCGTATAATGATAGCATTTTTCACTAAAATAATAATTAAGTTCAAATTAATATTTTATATTAATATCATTCTAAAATATACCGCCACTGTTTGTGTAAAATACCTACTTATAACTACATCATTTCCCACCCTTATTCGCAGCTTATCTTTTTCGATAAGCTGAGCGAAGACTAAGTTCGTTTATCTGTCTAGCTATATGCACTTCTTATGTAACAACGTGTAGTTGCGAATAAAAATGGTATAATTTGTAATTTCGTGCGTTCTTTATTTTTTAAATCAAAGGTAGTTTTAGTACTAACATTTTTTTGGTCCTCTGGGCCGGATGTCGGGCATATGTGCCGTCCGGTAGTTAATCGAAAACTTGTTTTGCTTTTTTTTAATAATTTCGCGAAACCCGTTGAAATAGTGTCAATGTGTTCGCGAAAAGTGCAGTGTTCGTGATTTTTTACGAAAATTTCGGCGTTACAAGGATTTACAACCCTTGTATTCGCATTTACGGTTTCCATATTCTGGAAATCAACGCATTCGGGCCATTCCAGCTGGCCATTTCAGCAGTACCGTTCGAGGTAACTCGTCTGAACGTGCATTTCGAGTTGCCATTCTTCATCAATTTCGTCGCAGGTTTTCTCTTGAAGATCTACAAACCTCAGGTATTCTTCGTTATCGTGTTCGTTACCTATCGTGTTCGTTGCCTATCAGGTTCGTTACCTACCTACCTACTAGTCGTTTGCGCGTTTTATCAATTCGTTTAATATCGCATATTGCGCCTTCGTACTATTCGTTGCAATTTGCTCGTCGTTTTCGTTATCATCAAAATAATACATCGTTTTATTTTGAGCTGTCGATTAAGGATCGAAATTAGAACTGCAATATCGTTTTCGTTGATTGATTTTCGTTTTCGGTTTTCATTTTCGTTGTTCGTTTCGTGCTTTCGTAACCTGTTTCGTGCTCCTATCTTCAAAATCGGGGAAAGATGGAGGCTTTAAAAAAGAAGCGCCGACTTACAAAATTCAATCTAAATAGATTGAAGGATCAGATGAGTGAGTTATTAAAAGTCACTATGAACATTGAAAATTTGTCGAAACTAGAGAGTTTACTGCAAATGTATCGTGATCTAAAAGGTCGTTATGAGTCCGAAACTGATGGTCTCATCCTAGCAATGGATGATTCAAGCTCCGACTTTGAAGGTGCAGTAGCCAATTTGTTAAAGGAAACGGCCGCAATCGATGACGTAACGGCCACCATAGCAGGTAAAATAAAGGCGTTTCACCATCGACTCTCAACGGAGCAAGCTCGTGAATCGTTAGTTCCAAGCGAACTAAATCAGAGCTTTCGAAATCCACAAAGTTCGAATCAACCAAAATTGGAAAAAATACAAATTCCCAATTTCGATGGCGAAATTTTGAATTTCCAAAATTTTAAAAGCCTTTTCGAAAACTTGGTTCATAATAATACCGATTTGAGCAATGTGCAAAAATTATATTACCTAAAACAAGCGCTCACTGGACCTGCTCGTGATATGGTTCGTGATTTTGAGCTAAACGATCGTTCCTATCCTCAAGCGTGGTCTTACCTATTAAGTCGTTTTGACAACAAACGATTCGTCATTCGCGCGTTATTTCGTAAATTAATCAATATCGAACCGATTCGGAGTGAATCAAAATTCAATTTCTACTCGATGAAATTGATGTGATTCTCCGTGGTTTAAAAGCAGCCGGTGAAAACATCGACGATACTTTTTCGAAATTTATCACGCACTTTGTTGGAACCAAATTAGATTCTCGTACATCTAAAGATTGGGAGAATTCCATAACCACAACAGATTCATTTCCAAAATTCGAAGAAATGAGAAAGTTTTTGCAAATTCGTTCCTTTTCTGTTGAAGATCAATTAACTGAATCGAAACATCAAAAGGTTGAGAAAAATATAACTACGAAAAATCCTTCGAAATCGGTAAAGTCGTCATTTGCAACTTCGCAATCGTCTAAATCCATTTGTAGCTTGTGTTCGAAAAATCATTTCTTATCGGTATGTCGCGAATTTTTAGCAATGACGCAACCCCAGCGTTTTAACCTAGCAAAGGAAAAGAACTTATGCATTAATTGCCTGAACCCAGGGCATAACGTTGCTAGTTGTCGTAGTTCCAAATGCAAATCGTGTAGTGGTCGACATCATACAACATTACATCGCGATGTTTCGCCCAAATCTCTCGACGTCAAGGAAAGCACTCCTACTACATCGTCGTCAGTAGCTGTCGAAGATATTTCTAAAAAAGCAGTTTTGTCGATATCTAGCCAAAAATCTTCGTTGAAAACCATCATGCTGCCTACTGCTGTTGTCAAAGCAATCGTTACTTCAAAAAATGGATATCAACGTGACATAGCTGTTCGCGCTTTGCTTGATAATGGCTCGCAAGCAACTTTAATTTCCGAATCGTTCATTCGTAAGCATAAAATTTTAGCTCGCTCGTCCCCTCAGTTGTCTGCTGTAGGTGGAATTACTGGAGAATCGATCTCCACACAATTTATCGTGAATTTGAGTATTCGTTCGCGGCTCAATTCCTTCCAAATTGATGTCGAAGCTGACGTAATCAAAGAAATTCCATTTTTTGTTGATACTACTCTGCTGAAAAACATTATTCGCCATAATCCTACATTAAAATTCGCCGAAAGCGATATTGGTTCCAACGCTGTCGATATTATTATTGGCGCTGAATATGTCGAATCGTTGATGCTTGATCAAAGCGGTTCTTGTCAAGGAGCATTCCGACGAAATACTCAATTCGGTTGGGTCATTTCTGGGCCTTACGTAAATCAACTTTCATCTAATAATTCGTATTGTGGATTAACCACTCTCGACATTCAACAGCAGTTGAAACGTTTCTGGGAAATCGAAGAAGCCATGAACGCTGAATCGGAAGAATCGGAGCATGATTTATGCGTTAAATTCTTCGAGGAAAATTATTCCCGCAGCTCGGACGGTCGTTTTATCGTTAAACTTCCGTTCAAAATCGATCGTGGTGCCATTGCTAATAATCGTTCTCGCGCAATCGCGTCCTTAAAACGTGTCGAATCGCGATATGATGTCGAAATTCGTTCCCAATATATCGAATTTATGCGGGAGTACGAGGCGCTCAATCACATGGAAATCGTTCCATCAAACGAGCTCGAATCGCCTTCGTACTATATCCCACATCGTGCCGTACTTCGTCCAAGCAGCACTACAACAAAACTTCGCGTTATATTCAATGCATCAGCCAAATCACCATCGAACCTTTCGTTGAATGAAGCGTTAATGGTTGGTCCTACTATCCAACCTCAGCTCATTGATATTTTACTTCGCTTCCGAATTCATTCAATCGTTTTTTCGGCTGATATTGCAAAAATGTACCGGCAAATCATCGTTCATGAATCGGATCGAAACATGCAAAGAATTGTATGGCGTGAAGATCCAGCTAAGCCCGTCGTTGATTACCGATTAAACACCATCACTTATGGTACTGCGCCAGCATCATTCATCGCCACCAAATGTTTATCGATTCTCGGTGATGAAATCGAAACTTCAAATCCAAAAGCTGCAAAGGCTATCAAATCAGACTTCTGCATGGATGACCTTCTGACTGGCGCAGCCTCGGTGGAGGAAGCCGCCACGCTGCAAGCCAATATACATACGCAACTCCACTCTGCTGGTTTTGAGCTTCGAAAATATATGTCCAACTCACCTGAATTGCTAAAAACCATTGATCCGCAGCTCGTGGAAAAAACACAAGTCATCGAATTTCGAGGTCTCGAGACAATTTCGTTGCTTGGTCTCGAATGGCATCCTTCTGAGGATACATTTTCAATCAAAATAAATCTTCGTCCAACGAGTTTCATCGATTCCATGTCGAAAAGGACACTATTATCCGAAATATCTAAAATATTCGATCCGTTAGGATTTTTATCGCCAATCGTAATCCGAGCAAAAATCCTACTTCAAGACATCTGGAAATTAAATCTCGATTGGGATGAAAAGGTTCCATCAGTCATCCAAGAAAAATTCCGCGATTATTATTCTGATCTAATCAATTTAAAATCGTGAATTATTCGTCGTCGATATTCGCGTTTCGACAATGTAGTCGCGAGTCAGTTGATTGGCTTTTGTGATGCTAGTGATAAAGCATATTGCGCAGTCGTTTATTATCGTAGTGTCGATCCATTCGGTAGTGTCGATTCGTATATCGTGTGCGCCAAAACTCGTGTGGCACCAAAAAGCGAATTCAAGCTATCGATTCCTAAGCTTGAGCTTCAAGCTGCAATGCTGCTCACTGAGTTGATGAATCGTATTGCTCAACAGCTTTCGATAGGCAATAACAATTTATTCGCGTTCTCCGACTCCGCAGTTGTATTACACTGGATAAAAGGTGAGATCGAACGTTGGTCACTTTTCGTGCAAAACCGTGTGCGAAAAATCGTTAAAGTAGTTCCGGAGCTTCGCTGGAATTACATCAATACCAAAACCAATCCTGCCGATTTGGCAACGAGAGGTTTAAATGTGTCTAGTTTCCTAAAAAACTCTCATTGGTTAACAGGTCCATCCTTCCTACTTCATTCATTAAATCCTCAAACTGCTGTTCCTACTCTCGAATCTGAAATAATTCCTGAAACTCGCGTAAAATTCTCGATGATTTGCACGCAAATCAATTGTTGTAATAATTTTACAATAGATTTATCATTCGTACTCGAGAAATATTCGTCCTTCAAAAAACTTGTAAATGTCGTTGCTTGTATGACTCGTATCATTCAATTTAGAAAACGTGTTAATTGTAAAATTGTGAAGCAAGAGTCGCTGAATCACGATAAATTTGTATTAGATGTACAAGATAAAGCCAATGCGTTACAATTATTGACCCGTTATGTACAACATACTCATTTTTCAAAGGAAATTTGTATGTTAAAATCTCGTAAACTATTATCAAAATCGAGCCCCTTGCGTAAGTTTACCCCATTTATTGACGAAAATGGTGTATTACGCGCAAGTACTCGGTTAAATCATTCAAATTTATCATATGAATATTGTAATCCAATTATATTACACTCGAAATGTCGTTTTTTTCAATTATTTGTGTCGTATGTTCATTTTTCATATTACCATGCTACTCGTTTATTTATATCTAACTACGTATCCGCTAAATATATTGTTATTGGTGGTCTAACAAACATTATAAAAAAGGTTATTCAGAATTGTATCACTTGTAGACGCTTCAGGGGACAAACCGTTAATCAGCTCATGGGACAACTACCATCGGCACGGGTAACAATTAGTCGCCCGTTCAGTAAAGTTGGTGTTGACTTCGCTGGGCCCTTCAGCTGTAAATGTGTCGCTCATCGTTCTATAAAATTCTACAAAGTTTATTCAGCCATCTTCGTATGTTTCGTAACACGTGCCGTGCATATCGAAGTGGTCTCCAGTCTATCTGCTGAATCGTTTCTCGCTTCCTTACAGCGATTCGCCGCTCGACGAGGTGTACCTACAAGCGTCTACTCCGACAATGCGACTAACTTTGTGGGCGCAAATAATGTGCTCAATCTCGGCGATCCATCTATCCAAAAATTTGCTTATGACAAATCAATTACGTGGCATTTTATCCCACCAAGAGCTCCACACCATGGTGGTGTGTGGGAAGCTGCGGTCAAATCTGCAAAATTTCACTTAATTCGGGTAACCAAAGGTCATTCTTTAAATTTCGAAGAATACTGCACCGTATTTTCTAATATCGAAGCTATTCTGAATTCTCGTCCGCTTTGCTACGAGCTCAACGCAAATAACCAAGGAGAATTGCTGACTCCCGCTCATTTTCTAGTTGGGTCTCAATTAACTACGCTTTCTCCGATCGACCCGAATACCGATTCGAAAATAAAGCTGTCGCAACGATTCCAGTTGGTGCAGAGTCAAATTCGATCCTTTTGGAATATATGGTCCAAGGATTATCTGAATCAGCTCAAATTGCGATCGAAATGGACAGTTCCTACTGAAAACTTAAAAAAGGGTGATGTCGTTCTTATCAAGGAAGATAATTCAAAACCATCCGAATGGTCAATGGGAATCATTGAAGAAACGTATCGAGATCCTGAAAACCTAGTTCGTGTGGTATCAATTCGCTCGCGTGGCTCTATCAAGAAAAGAGCTGTAAGTTCTATAGTCCCTTTGCTGTCCAATGAACCTCTCTAGGTTCATCCCCCCCGGAGCCTGTTTGTGTAAAATACCTACTTATAACTACATCATTTCCCACCCTTATTCGCAGCTTATCTTTTTCGATAAGCTGAGCGAAGACTAAGTTCGTTTATCTGTCTAGCTATATGCACTTCTTATGTAACAACGTGTAGTTGCGAATAAAAATGGTATAATTTGTAATTTCGTGCGTTCTTTATTTTTTAAATCAAAGGTAGTTTTAGTACTAACAGCCACAATAAGAATTCAAATCAACGAAACAACATCACGTTGAGCGAGATAATGGCCTGGTGATAAACAGGGGACATGGTCTACTACCCTGCATTACAAACTCTGACGTCAACCAGCAAACGCTAATACAGCCATATAATACGTAAATTACAGATCAGGGCTCTTAAGAACGGAACGCGTTCCATTTCGTTACCGTTTCGTTTCTCGTTCCCAGTTCAACATTATTATGTTTCGTTTCGTTTCGTTTCGTTTCTCATGCGTCAATTCAATCGTTCCGTTTCGTTTCGTTTCCTGCGTTTTTTTTTCCCAAATTTACGTGCAACAATTTCATCAAGTACCTCTGTAGTATACCTAGTTTATCAGTCATTAAAATTACAATATTTACAAATATGGTTAAGCAAGTCACAAAAAAAGAAAACGAAAAAAGTATGTCTTAACCATGAGTCTTTGACGGTAATGGTACAATACTGACCAAAAAAATGAAATAGTTGTAATTTTTTACATCTCGGTATTCTCGGTGAAGAAACGAAACACTTTCGAAATTTGATTCCTTTAGTTGCCGTTACGGTTTCGTTTCCAGATTTTTGTTTTGTTTCGTTTCGTTGTTCGAGCCCTGTTGCAGACATATATATACTACATACGCATACATGAGTAAAAGTTGACGTAACGAGTTGAAAGTTGGAAGGAGGGTGGGGGTAATGGTACTCTGAAGCTGATTAGTTTTTGGACGTGATCGGACGTGAGTTTGCGTGAGGAGGCGTGAGTTGAGGTTTTTGTTTGGTTCTCGCACAATAGCTAAGATAAAAGTTGATAGATTGAATTGAAAGATGGAAGAAGGGTAAGATTAGTGATCATTAAAGCCACTTAATGTTTGAGCACAATGGGACATGAGTTGGCGTGAGTTGAGGTTTTTCGTGTTCTCATGATAAGTCGGGAAAAATAGAACAGAATGATTAAAAGATAAAAGAAGGTGGGGTAGAATAGTTTGAGAGATTATTAGTTTTATGAGGTGATCTGACCTGAGTTTCGCGTGAGGAGGCTATTCGTTGAGGTTTTTCCATTCTCCCACGATAACTCGAATAATACTTGATGGATCGAGTTAAAGTTAGTGGAAGGGTAATGATAGTGATGCTTTAGAGCTAATTAGTTTTTGTATGTGATCAGACGTGACGTGGCGTGAGGAGGCATGATTTGAGGTTTTTTGGTTCCCGTATGATAGCAGGAAGGAATGGTTGAGCGTTATAAATGATCGGATATCTAATTTATCAGAACGTGAGGTGATTCAATGAACGTGAGGTCATGGTTTTTCTTTTTGTATCGAAAATTTATCAGAATGTAGTGCGGATGGCTGAAAGAGTAGGCGTAGTAGTCTTGGA
>VFXL01000213.1:0-60001 GCA_009761765.1 Phenacoccus solenopsis | reverse complement strand
AGATGTGTGAAGGGAGGAAGGCGATAGTGTCCAATAATGAGATGCGTTAGCGTCTAGAGGTCCACTAACGATGCACTTAAAGATTACCTGGCTATCATTATGAAATTCGTTACCAACGCTGCGCACGCACCTTTGCCCGCGCCAGTATCCAAATAAAGAAGGAAGGAGGTGCACTAAGGAAATCAATACGTGCACAATAGCGCACTAGCTATGCACAAAACTATCCAGCTCATTTTGAACGTCGAACATGGAACTGGCAGGCTACATGACCCCAGTACCGCCCACTTCTTACTTCTCTCAAGATCTGAGGCACAACTATGCGTATATACTCCGAAAAAATGATGATGATCGATGATGGTGGTAATAATAATAATAATAATAATAATAAATTATGATAAGCTTATTAAATAATATTAAATGTTTCTTACAATATCATTCAGTTCGCTAATGTCAGAATTAGCGTGAATAGTACGCAGCTTTGTTCTTAATTCGTTGTTTTGTTGGAGAGTTTGTAGTAAAGTATTTTGTAACTTGGCGATTGTGGCTTGTGATCCATCATTGGTATTTGAATCGGTCTCCAGCGCTGTCTTCAATCTATCTCTCTCAGTATAAATGGTATGAACAATAGTAAAAAGTTTTTCGTGAACTAAAAGTGCGAAATAAATATTTCAATTCGATGCTAGATCAGAAAATCAAGGACAATGTAATGCTTTGAAGCAGTAAAATTTGGCTAGATTCTTTTTCGGATCCACCACCTGCTGCAAACCGCAAACGCAGCAACTCGAGTTACATACATGTATGGTTATCTGCCTGCCCGAAAAAATTTGAAGGAGCTTAGGTACACGATGTTGAAAAAAAAAATATTGAAAACATTATTCCATAAATACAATTATACATAATATATATGAAGTGATAGAAATGTGGGGTTGGTTGGTGTCAAAGTGTGGAGCATACAATGTAGTTTTATTGACAAAAAAAAGTGGCGAATGCAGGTGATGTTTAAGATGAGATATAATTATGGAGATAAATACGAAAAAGCATTGTGAAAATTCGTCAGATTCTTCAATTTGTTGCGAAGAGTTTGGAAAATTTCTCAATAATTATTGGTGTATCCTGCATACCTTGTAATATGCGCTTCCTAGATAGTCTGCATATCAAGAAGAAAAAAAGAATTGAAGAAAAGTGAAAATAAAATTTGAAAATTTTTACATTTCGAACAAAAGATCGTAGAAGTGTGACATTAATACCAACACATTATGTTTACAAAGTAGCTTTATCGATGAGAAAATGATATGGAGATGAATACGAAGAAGCATCGTGAAAAATTGGGAAATTTCCGAATTTATTGCGAATAGCTTTAGAAATCGAATTGTGAAGGGCACTCTCAAGCAATTTCTTCGTAGGTAATGGCGAATATATCCTGCATGCATTCCCATCATTCACAGTTCACGAGGTGGAAATGTTCAGAGATGAATCTTCAAATTTTTGGACAGACAGAGCACCATATACGTGTATGTACATTGTACATGCGTGTAACTTGAGTTGTTGCCTTTGTGGTTTGCAGGTGGTGCGCCCAAAACGGAACACCTCGTATCCACATACAAACACTAGTTCAGCGGGCAGTTCAATTTGAAACTCATGTAGACTTATACTATACTAGACGGCTTCGCCCCCTGGCCGCTTCGCGGCCCGACCCCGCGGCATACCTCGCTTCGCTCAGATTTCCAACTTGATGTGACTCCTTCGAACAACATAACACGAATGACGATATGTGCGTGTTACAGACGAACTAACGCGGCACGGCAGACGCTATGCCCACAACCAAGCAAGTGGAGTGGAATACGGCAACGCGTAACGAATGCGTTAAGTTTTATATAATAAAAAAAGAGAAAAATTGGTTTTTTCAACTCTCTGATTAAAATTTTCAATTTTTTTTTGCTTGATGACATATCTGCATAATTTTTGCGATTAAAAAAAAAAAAAAAATTTATCGAAATCCGTCCATTAGGAGAGACTGGGCGATTGGAACAACATATTTTTGGCCCTATTTTTGTTGTTATTTTTTTCTTGTAGCTTTATATATATGATATCATAGATTAACCATACATAGATAGCCCACCGGTATATCGAATTTATCACTCATAAATGTTGAAAAAGGAGCCAGAAAGTTTTTTATTAATATCTAGGCAAAAAATTGAGTTAGAGTGTTCGGAAATGGCTTATTCGAAAGAGGTTAACATTTTATACATGATTCAATACTAAAATATTATTGCCATCGATGTGAGTCTCGAGTTATTTTAATAAAACTAATTCATTTTTTAGAGCGCTCTCTGTGAATGAGCTCCAGTACTAAGAATAAATTAGACTTATTGCTTGGTTTTTTGCAAATATCTCAAGAAAGAATATAGATAGAAACTTTACAAGTAGCTCATTCAAAAGAGCATAAAATTCTGAATGTGTTTCATTATTAAAAAACAATCGTTATTGATTTACTTTTTGAGATAATTCATAGTGAAGTAAAAAAATCGTTTTTCGAAATTAATTGCAAAAGTAAACGGACAGGAGTAACTTTAGAAAAATTAAATGATTCTCTATTCCAATCTCTTTAAAATGAGTCATTTGCAAGCCCTATATCTTGAATTGTTTCCAAGATATTAGCAAAAAACGATTCCAACTCAGTTTTTGAGTGATAAAAATTTAACGTACGGTGGGCTATCTATGTATGTTTCATCTATGATGATATTTAAATTGAGCAGTTTGACTTTCCGGAAGAACACGACCAAACTTTTAATACATTGGAAATTTCAATAACAGAGGCACTTGGTTAAATAAATAACTTCCGAGTCTCATCCTCGTTTACCTTTCACCTGAAAGCGATAGGTACTTACTTTCTTTTGCTAAAAATAAGTAACTGCTTAATATTTTCAAATCGTTGCATGTTTGAAATGGATCCACATGACCATCAGTTGAGAATACTTGACGATTGCTTTGGTACGCACTGCTGTTGATTGAAGGATTGCTATTAGATAAAGATGTACCAGCCGCATACGAAGACAGTCCCACAGTGAGCGAGCACGTCTATGCACAGATCATATGGAGAGGAAAAAAATAAAATACATTCAACTAGGTATTTACGAAGATGATACCTATTGGGAGTGAAGTCGCTAATTAATTTGCTGATATAAATTTGGAACTGTTTTGCTGATGAAATCGCTTTGACAACAGCGCTTATCATTTTTTAATTGAATAAAATTTGAGTTGGGAGTGGGATTTGAAATCGAGACTACAGGATGATGATCCATGAGCATCACGAGACCAGTATAGTTTTCAATAATGCAGTCAGCTTTCGCTTATTTGGAGACACATTTGATATTAACTCAAAGAAACAGCGAGTAGCGAGTAGAAATACATTTATACGAGTAAGAATTGCACATTGCTGATATCGCTACAGCTACGACGTAAACCAATAAATGAGCAATTTCGTATTGGCGTGAAGGTACCCAATTTTAGTTGCCTACTGATAGCGTTGGCGATATTTACATTTGAAAGGAGTTTTCGCTGCTATTGGTAAATTCTTCAGCTTATGAGCGACTTCTCTCCCAATAGGGATGCAGGTAGTATGGATTTGGATATGATTATATACTAACAGAAACTGGAGAAGATGATTCCGCAACTTCTTGAGTAGAACAACTTTTACAGGGGCTGTAATTCGTTGACGTTGAAACGGCGTTATTAGTTAGATCATTGGAACTTCCCTTAGTACCACTCCAACTAGCACTGCAATGGTTACTTTTTTTCTTACGTAATCCAAATTTTTTTCTATCTTTCTTTGAATTCGGAGATGCTCCTTCACACGAGAACGTCTGCGAACATGACATTTACGGCCGTACTTTTCACACATAAAAGATTAAGAACAAATCAACTAGGTTTACTACGATTTCTTTCTCGTAAGTGCCACATTTATTGGAAAAAAATGCAAAATCTTCATTATTAAGAATTAGGTATGTCGTTATTATACGTACGTACAAGCTATAATATTAATCGAGATATCGAGATCACTGTTTTTCATTCGATTGCGCTGTACATGAAACAATGGATTGAATGAAGTTTTTTCATGCAACTATTTCTTTCTTTTTTTTTTTTTTTTTTTTTTTTTTTTTGTTAACGTAATACAGTATACCGAGATAAATTGTGCAAAAAAATTCGCAGAATTAACATACGAGTATCTATAGAACATCTTTCGAAAATATGTGAAGAAGTTGAAAAGTGGTTTCCTATTTCGCGTTGATTTTACCATCTGATGAGTGATGATGGTCGTATGCTAGTTTGACTACTCGGATGGTACGTTCGTAGGTACTTACATATAATAAATTTTCCAAAAACTGAATTCTTCTTGTCATTTTTGACGATTATTCATAACGCTCGCCATCGATCTTTCATGGAGGCTGGTACCATGTAAGCAATGGGTGAGGTTGGAGACATTGCATAATTTTCATCTACATATGAGAATACTTATTTCGAGAAAATCAAGAAATTTTACCCCTTGACATCCTTCCCAGTTCCCGTTCCTTATCTAACACACTTGAAATTTGAGACATAGCATACTTTTATATTACTCCTCAGGGACCTTTTCAACAATCACGGTGAAAAGAAATAGAGCACAGAAAGCAGACTAACGTAGATGTATGGTACCTAATTTTGATTACGGCCCAGGCTTCAACGCTTCACCGTTGTAATTCTTCGTTTTGCTTATAAAAAGATTGGAGGAGAGATGAGATAGCAACATTATTTTCCTGGCACGCAGATAATGACGTTTAAAGCTTGACATCTACTTTTCAAATCACCATTTTCGAATTGAAGCTGGAGGTTTTACCATGACCGACTCGAATAACAGGTCGAACAAGTGAACTATTGGCAACATCGTAATAAACACGAAATGGTGGCCCATGTGCGTATGTTTATATTTGTATTATTTGTGCTTCCATTACGAAGAGTCTTTCATGAATGCGCGTGGGCCTACAATACATCAGCTGATATTGGTGTTGCCAACTTGTGTTGTTCGGCCTGTTATTCGAGTCAGTCATGGTTTTACTAGTTTGTACATTGTTTGTGCACAGCGCTTCTTGACAGCGGCGCGGCGCCAAAACGAATACAAAGGTGGTGCGGCACCAGGCACCACCTTTTTCATGCGTGTGTCTCTAGAATATGAAGCGTGTCCAAGAGAAAAATTTCATACTTTCATCTATAAGGTTACCAAACATTTATAAGTGGGGCTCGGCATTGTGTGACTTGATTTTGAGGTGTGTATACCTGGTTCAACAAGGCTCGCACCACCTTCTTAAAATTCTGTGTTTGCCAGCGCTTCTTGGTGATTTTAAGAATGGCTTGATGGAATGAGCCCTTCAAATTGTGATTTCGGACTTGAAAACTGTGTCACTTGTTTGTGCATAGACCTCTCTTGAAGGAGTTTGGAGAAAAGCCAAAGCCGTAAAGTGATTTTTGACTGGCAAATGATATCGTTTGCCCTTTCGTTTTAAACATGGATTTATAAGAAGGCAGTAAGTACGAATGAAATGAATAGATGCGCAAACGCGCACTAACAAAGAACAAACAAATGATTGAATATTTAAGTAAAAAATTGCGCTGTGGCTTCAGGATTTATTCAGCTCTATTTTTTTCAAAATTACAATAAGTATTAAATGGTGAAACGTACCTCCTTTTCGGCAACGAAAGCTTCAATCTGATCCAAAATACTAGACAATTTATGCAAATCCTGGTGAACTTGATCGAGTTCATTATTTGTCTGTTGCAGAGGTAAATTCGATTCCATTACCCAAGCTGTTAAACGCGGAGGAGGCGAATGAGTTTTTAGAGTTTCTCCGTCGTGCAGCAAGATTTCTACATTTCACAATATAAATATGCAAGCAAAAATATTAATCATTAAAAAAAAAAAACAAAAAAAAAAACAAAACAAAACATAACATCCCCGAATTAAAACATTTGTTTCATTTTATTGTTTATGTGCATCTGTAATACTTTTACCAACAAGTACTTGAAGAGAGTAAAAATCAACGTTTATCAAATTTTAACCGTTACTATACGACTTCTGACAAAAGTTGTACTCTTCAACTACTGAGCAGCTATTAGGTCTGCAGCCAGTAAAGAAAGGTTTAACTATTTGAGAGGACTTTCGGAATCTCTTTCCCTTATTTCATCTACATTGAAAATTATTTATACGGACCAGTTTTTCAACGTAGTGATCTCAGGGGGTCCACATTTCTGTGAGGCTAAGTTTTGAAGATGGCTTCAGCCACATGAGGCGACATGGTGCAGTTACTCGCACCACACTACGTCGCGTCGTCAACGTTTTTCGCTAACCATAGAAAAATTAGAAAAGATTACAATTGGAAATTATTTAATTTACAAACGAAAAGACAAATCTAGTCCACAGCCTATCTCGAAAAAGTGTCTAACCTGCGGGATTTTTTGCGGACCAAGAAATTCAGCTGGCAATAGTTAGATGTAGGTTGGTCATTAGGAAATATGATAATTTTAGCGATGCACGTGGTCACAGTGGGCGGCTAGGTTCTAAAAACCACCCTTTTCTGAACTTCAAGGAGACCAAAAAAAACTCAACGGGCTTAGAAAGTGGGATGTCCACTGAATATAAACATAAGTTTAAATCTACTGGCTGCGGTCACAACTGCATTTTATTGTAGTTTTTATGCTATTTTCGCCATTTTTCACATTTAAATTGCTCTATGAGTATAATTATGCCCGAGGATCGAAAAAGTCGCACACACATTGGTAAAGGAACGCATTTTGAATCTACCTAACCCTCGTTCTGGAAAACTTGTGCTCACAATACATAGTCATTGCATATTGAAGTTGCGCACATATGTAAATTCAGCTAAAAATGCATTTCTTTAACTGTTTTAAAAAGTAACCTTGCGACCTATCAAAGTGGGTTAAAATTTCGCGTAGAACTCAAAAATCGCAAGGAAAAAAAATTTCGACCTTAACTGAGGAAATGTAGAGCGAAAATACAATTTTGTGACACATTAATTAGAATACTATAATAATTATACAGGCGGGGTTTTGCTTCTTAAGTTGACTATTAAGCTGAATTTTGGTATATACGTCTGGTATAGCACATTTAACAATAAGTACTAAAGTCCATGCGATCCCTAATATAGTGCATTTAATTTCTTACCGTTTGGTTTAATCGCAAAAATAGTTCAGTAATATTTTATTTTAAATTCAATTCTCTACAAAATGATCAATAGAGCATATTTCTATGATCGAAAGTGGGAGAGTAGTACCTTCCTAAAGAACAATGGTGTGGTCGAATACTTCAGATTCCAGTAATTTTGTTATTTATATGCCACAATATTCAAGTAAGTACGATGAAAATATGTTTCCATGATTTTGGACTGTATGAGTTCTTAAATGACAATGATATGAAAAAGTTAACGAAATAAAAGCCTCCTTTTCAACGAAATAGATTTCAAAAATGCATTCATTTCGAGGAAAAACATGAAAAAATATATATATATTCACAATGAGGATGTTGCAAATTTTATGGAAAACATTTGCGCGTAAGTATAAAGAAAAAAATACGAAATTGAATAAAAAAAACCGCACTCCATTTGATCCCATAAGAACTTAAGAAAGAAAATATATCCGCGATCAACGAGCAAAAAATAATGTCGTTGAAAAGTTGATTTTTGAATTTTTTGTCACTCTTGATACAATCAAAAGCATAAAAAAAATATATATTTTAATTCCAATCACGCAACTTCATGTTATGGTGTAGAACTGCTCCCCCACAGTGAAAAAAAATTTCAAAATTGAACTTCTTCAGCACTATTTTTTGTTCATTAATCGCGGATACATCGTTTCTATGCATTTCTACTCCTGGCGTCTTTCTCACTGGTTTTAGCTCACGTATAAAAATGCTTAGAATTAATCTTATTATGGCAAGGAGAAGCCCGCTTAATAAGTACTACATTTTGTTCGCTAAAAACATTTTTGTGGCGTTTCTAGTTTTTTAAATAATTCAGTGCAAAATTAGAAAAAAGCGCAATTTTGCGTTTTTTCAAACCTTTTCAAACTTTACATTAATATATCTGTGGAATTGGAAAAGCTGGAATGGTGCTTGCACTGAAGAAAATTAAGTGCAATGGCATATCAACAATTTTTCCTCGACCGTCCTTCTTTCTACATTTCTCAAAAACTGAACTCCAATGTTTTTCCGTATGATTTTTGAATTCTAACCGAAATTTTAACCCACTTTGATAGGTCGCAAGGTTACTTTTTGAAACAGTTGAAGAAATGCATTTTTAGCTGAATTTACTTACATGCACAACTTCAATATGCAATTACTAGGTATTGTGACCACAAATTTTTAAGAACGAGGGTTCGGTAGACTCGAAATGCGTTCCTTCACCAATGTGTGAGCGACTTTTTCGGTCATCGGGCATAATTATACTCATAGAGCAATTTAAGTGCGAAAAATGACGAAAATTGCATAAAAACTGCAATAAAATGCAGTCGTGACCGCAGCCAATAGATCTGAACTCATATCCATATTCAGTGGACATCCCCCTCCCTAACCTCGTTGAGTTTTTTTGGTCTCCTTGAAGGTCAAAAAAAGAGGGTTTTTAGGTCCCAGCCCCCATTGTGACCGCGACCATTGCTAAAATCATCATATTTCCTAATGCCCAACCTATATCCACCTATTGCCAGCTGAATTTTTTGGTTCGCAAAAAATCCAGCTAAATCCAGTTTCTAAAGTATCTTTTCGAAATGGGCTGTAGGCTGAACAAGTGGACGGTGGCGATGCTAATACAAATAGGACATAAAGCTAACGAATTACTTATCTTTTGAATGTTCTTAAATGACAGCAATAACGTACACGCAGTCACACTGCCGTGAGAGATATACGCGAGTATTTCGAATAAAAAATATAACAATAAATTATTTTTAAGGAACGTGAATAGTATATTAAATAAATCGCATCGCGATCATGTTGAATCAAAATTATAAAATATGAATTGAACGGGAAATCGAACGTTGAAAATTCACATGTACTTTCTTCAACGAAGTTCAAAAGGGACTACATTGATATAGAATGAACAAAAGTGAATTGCGCACATTCCTGTCCCTTATCACACTTATGGGCAAAACATACATCATTTACATGGAGACTTCATTAAATTCGCATAAGTTTTACAATTTTTGCTATATTTGCTCTCTATTTTGGGCTACGTTTTGATATTTACGATCAGTGGCGGCGATACGATTTTGGCGCCCATAAGCAAAATGGAAGAAGGCGCCACACTTCAACAAAATTTTGTACCTACTTCGTGATTTTCCTTCATTCTTCAAGAATATACGATTTGTAAAGAAAAAGGAATTTCAACTAAGAAAAAGAAAAAGCAAAAAAAAAAAAAAAGAAAAAAGTTACTAAGCAGGGTGGCTTAACAAAAAAAATAAAAATAAGAAAAAAAGGAGGAGGGGAAATAATAAAATAATTATACCTACGTATAAATTAGAATGGATGAGCGGATACGCAATTAAATAAACGCAATTATAGACATACACAGTGACGTAACTAGAAATTCGCCGCCAGGAGACGAACAAAATTTGATGCCGCTCAACAAAAAAAAAACTTACCAACAATTTTTTTGCTAAAAAAAATGATTGTTTATAGATGAATTTTTTGGGCTTTTTTGTCCTCGAATTCATCGATAATATCATCAAAATTTACGCTTTTTACAAAATTTATGCTCAATTGCAGTATCACTAAATTTGTGAGTCTTATTTCGGTCATCCTCGAGCGAAGGTAGTTTTTTTTATTATTTTCAATTTGCTGAAGCTGGGTTCGCATGAAGGCGATGTTACTGGCAGCGTTAAAAATATGCGATAGCATACATGCATGTTGGGATAAATATTTCGTAACGACGGACTGCAATATCGGTCATACAAAGTCACAAATTCTACATTCTCACTCTCAAGCGAGATATCAATCACTGTCTTCTTTATGATGAATTTATAACTTTCCAGCTCGCTGGTAAGTTCGTGGAGATTTAAATCTTCTGGGTATTGGTTCGATAATTGTTTGGCTTTGTTTGTGAAGTTCTCGCCATTCATTGACAAAATATTATCGTTTAAAACATCAAAATCCTTCAAAATTTCATTCAGAATGCTAAAACGGGTGTCAAATTCGACCTATAATGAATAAAATACGACAAATCTCTCTTTCCTTATTTTTTGCTCTAGCGATATCTGTAATTTTTACAAAATGAGCATATTTCATTATTTTGAATCAGTTGACGTGCCGTGGTAGCTACGCGGTGTTATCGTCAGAATAGCGCCTCTGTCCATCCACAATAAACCACAAGTACAAGTAAATATTGTCATTTTATTTGCATTGAGTTTGAGGTTTATGAATTTCGAATTTTTCAAATATAATTTGTGCACTCATAAATTTCAAGTTGATTATGAAATTCAAATTCTGATTAAAAAAAAAGTCAGAATTTTGCCGACTCAAAATTCTGCTGCCATGGGTCCAGTCCCCTCTGACCCCCGTCTACTTACGCCACTAGACATACATAAGTGACTCGACTAGAAAAAGACAAATCAAGATGGAGGACCCCATCCGACGGCCTCAGGGGATTAAAAAACCCTGCGACTATACCTTATGGAGCAACCAATAACTCAACACGTATTCGCCATCGTAAACAGTGGCGGCGATAGGCGGAAGCAGAGGAAGCAATGCTTGCGGGTGCCGAAGGCTGGGGGCGCCATCGTCATGCACCTCACCCCAAAATACTCCTGCAGCATCAACACTGCATTTCTATTTCTTGTTTATCACACACGCTATGCGCTACTACAGAGGTCACTTAATTAATATATTCCAAAATTAATTTATATGAAATGAAAATTGAATTGAATTATTATTTCGTTACAGTGACCCAGCGTCCTTAATCAATTATGCGAACACTGGATATAACGTGGAGGAATGAAGCTCAGTGGCTTCAATTTCTAAAATACTGAATTATTAATCAATAATTATCAAGTATATGTTTCCTCTTCAATCTCTTTATAGTGAGACTATTATCAAGGAGGACTGGCGCTTATGCTCCGTTATGAGATTCCAGTCTCCTAAAGTATCGTGTGTTGTAGCTTTTTATAACCTCATAAACATATTTATCACATATTTGTACACGCTTGTAATGTTTTGTTAGTAACAAACCATGGAGAGTTGGTGATATTTCGCAATACTTTATTTTATGGATTGCCGTACGTCCAAATTGGTCAGAGAATCATTTTATAGATTTAAACTTGTGTTTACACCGGGTGACTACTTGATTCGAGCACCCCAAGAATAAAAATCTTTCCCTCGTAGAAATAAATTATACATAGGAACGATATTAACAAGAATAAACCTGCATAAATAATACTTATTTAATGCTTAAAAGCGTTCATCAATGAAATGCAAAATTTTAATTTATACTTCATGGTCAAAAATACGCATATGTTTCGAATTTATTCGCCTTTTAGCTACTTTTTTTGTTTGAGTGCTCGAATCGAGTAAGTCACCCTTTAAATAATTTTTTCAATTTTAATAGTCTTCAAATTCTACGTTGAACCAGAAGAACTCGAATATAAAAGATATCATTACTTCTTTGTCTTTGAATATTGTTTTTCAATTTGCTTTGTAGAAGTACTTTTATTAGATATCAGTTCATTTTTATCAATATAATAATATATTTTACAACATCCAAGGAATCATCCTAATAAAGTAATAAATAATATAAATCATGATAAAAGGTATCGATAATATGTGTAGAGGGCGATCGTAACTATTAAGGAGAATTGTAAAGCCCGCTACACACAAGCGAGCAGTTCGCTGACATGTTCGCTACGAATGTTCGCCCGTGTGGATGGTCAACGAACACGAGCCAAACCTACAACGAGCCTGTAAATGAACCTGCAACGTACTGCGAGCCACGAACCATATTGGATGGTTCGTCGGCTTTTTCACGAACATAAAAGAATCAAATGTGTATTTATATAAAAACTGAGAACAGAATCCTGAAATTTCAAAAAACAGGTAAGCAACCAAACTGATAGATGCACGTTTGGAAGATGTTAGCTTGTTAGCACTTATTCTGGGGGCTGGGATGAGCGAAATTTAATTTTTTTGTGAACAGACATGCAAGAATTGTTTACAAAAAACCTTTCTCAAAAATGTTGAGGAGTATAGAAACATTCTTGTGAAAACGAGGTCAGGTTTTTGGTACATGATAAATCATTCAATTTTCGAAATTAGCTTATAACTGAAAAATGAAATTTTCTGTTGATCAAAAAGTTGGCCCACCCTGGATGAAAACCTCATTTCTTACAAGAAAATGTAGCCCGAAACTGAAGAAACAAAATCTCGAAGGAACCAACATGTTCGGGAACCAGCATAAGAACGGGAATCGTATCTGTGCATACCCTCATAGATGCTCAGTTTAGTTTGAAAGAAGTGCGCGTTTCTACTAAATCATGTTACTATAACGCAACAAACGCAAGAGTTTCCTTTTCTTCTTATATAGGGTTCGGACCGGGTACACCTACGCTGCGCTACTGACGCATCACTTATAAGTTATAATAAAGTTGTATCACGGAGTATCTGGGTAAATGAGGATTGATTCCAATGGAACAGTACTAGAATTTCGTAAGTTATAAAACAAAATATTGTATTTTTCAAAATTATTTTTTTAAATAATACACATTAAGATGATTATTATAAATGATGCTGATTTCAATGCACAATAACGTTAATTCAATGCTGTTATAAATTATAACTCACTCAATTATTGGAACACACTTCAAAAATCTGAATTAATTCTACAATATTATCGCCAGGATCTAGCCCACATCACAGAAGAACATTTATTCATCTATGCTTTAGAACGCGCATTTACCATAGGTTGGATATTTATTTTCCACAAAGTTTCACAAATATGCGGGATTTTTGAATAAAATGTACTCGTAAGATTATTGTTGTTATCGCTGAAAATCTCTTATCACAATTAAAAAAAAAAAAAAAAAAACTCAATTACTAAACTTTTAAATAAAGGCAATCAAAAATATACAACATCATTTAAAAGATAATTACATGCTCTACAATTTTAGTAATTATAATATTATTATTTTACCTTTCTTCGTTTTCTTATAAAATCTAAAGAAAAAACCGAACTTCTTCCTCTCATCAAAACTAACATAAATAACTCAATTCTCTCTGATACAGCAGTTCCAACATTAACCACCAGAGGGGGTTTCTTGCCTTTACCCGGTCCGAGTAGTCCACTAAAAAAACTGGGTTATAATCTTATGTGTAAATTTAAATAACAGTTCTGTTGTTTCATTTCTACGTGGCATCGTTTAGTTATAATATGATAATATAAAAACGCAAATGTTACCCTACTAGGAAAGAAAAAACTCTACTTCTTCAATCGCTTTAATAGCTAGCGCTTTCGGGCACCATGTGTCCTTCACCCTCTTTCTAACCACGCCCTTTTGAACCTAGTCTTAAGCTCACCATTATTTGTATCAGTAGCAAAATAAGCCTGAAGAAGGACACATGGTGCCCGAAAGCGCTAGCTATTAAAGCGATTGGAGAAGTAGAGTTTTTTCTTTCCTATTTGAAAACTTCTCGACCTGAAAGTTTCTTTTCTTTCTTGTTACCCTACTGTTGTAATAAAGGAGTAAAATTCTAAAACTTTATCCAGGGCTACAGGTACAGGTGTCCTAATTTATGCAATGAGCTATAACTTTATTGAACGCCACTACCCATTAAAAAGTTGAGAAATTGATAAACAATAAATAAATAAAGGTGCATGACTTACGAGCAGCATCTTTAATTGGTTTATTCAAATCTTTAAGAATGTGACCATGAACATGTTTAATGTTACCAAACGTCAATACATGCTGCCTGTAAAGGCGATGTTTTTTCAGCTGTTCAACCCACTGCGAAAAGTTTTCAAAATGTTTGGCCTGAAAAAAAAAGGTTTCAAAATAAACTAGAGATACCAAAGTACATACTTTAACAGCGGACTTTATATAATTATACTTTGGCGAAAAGAAAAAAAAAACTATATTATTAATTATTATTTAGCCCAAATATATATATATATTATATATACATATATGAATATACGTGTTCAATATCTTGTGGTGCCCTTGTATATTTTGAACTATGAGGCGCCCAGCCATATGCCGGGCACCACAAAGAAAGTGTCTCTCAAGGATTCCATATCGGGCACCACAAGGTATATTATATATATAAAGCTACAAGAAAAAAATAACAACAACAACAGGGCCAAAAAAATGTTGTTCCAATCGCCCAGCCTCTCCTAATGGACGGATTTCGACGATTTTTTTTTTAAATCGCAAAAATTATGCAGATATGTCATCAAGCAAAAAAAATTGAAAATTTTAATCAGAGAGTTGAAAAAAAATAATTTTTCACTTTTTTATTGCATAAAACTTAACGCGTTCGTTACGCGTTGCCGTATCCCACTCCACGTCTTGCTTGGTTGTGGGCGTGGCGTTTGCCGTGCCGCATTAGTTCGTCAGTTACACGACACATATCATCATTCATGTTATGTTGTTCGAAGAAGTCACATCAAATAGGCAATCCGAGCGAAGCGAGGAATAAATATAGTCATTGTGGTGCCCACCTCTAAAACTTCAGCTGTGGACCCAGAGAGGTGAGACGATCATTTTCTGATAGCTTTTAGCTTAAAAACCTTGTGGTGCCTAATTTGGGCACCACAACGTTAAAAACGGGCACTACAATCAGTGTTGTAGGAACGAACATATGTCTGTTCTTGTTCCTGTTCTTCTTCCTGGAAAGACCCAGTCATTTGATCCTGTTCCTAACTCGTTCTTATTCTCAATGTTTTAACTGTTCTCGTTCCGTTCTTCGTTCTTTTAATTCTTTACAATGTTGTTCTCGTTCTGTTCTTTGTTCTTTCAATCCTTTATGGTCTCGTTCTTGTTCGTTCTTCGTTCTGTTCTCGTTCTTCAACTTTTTCTTTTGTTCTTTCTTTTTTTTGATAACATACTTACAGTTTATGTTGTTGTTGAAGTTGAAAATTAATTAATTGAAGCTAATTAATAAATAAATTAAAAAAAAAAAGGATTCATATGGGTATACGCAGCATTTGTCCGCTTTTAGAAGTTTATTATTTTTTCTTTCCCCTCATGATATCTATTAATTTTGTGATGAATCATTAACTTTCAAAAGAACGAAGAACAACCCGAAATTATATCCGTTCTTGTTTTTGTTCTCGTTCCTCAGCATTTTACATTAGTTGGTTCTCGTTTCATTCTTTGATCTTTCAGTTTGAAAATATTCTGTTCTCGTTCTGTTCTTTGTTCTTCATACATATCACTTTTATGTTCTCGTTCTTGGTTCTGTTCCTCAGGAACAATGAAAATTTTCTGTTCTTGTTGTTCTTCGTTCTCGTTCTTGGGTTTGTTCCTACAACACTGACTACAATGACTTCGTATGCTTAAAACGGGCACCACTATGATTAAAATTATATATATATATATAGTGATCTATGGTCAAAGTGGCATCAGTTTGCACATTCCTCAGAAGTGCATCTAATGTCACATTAACGACACCACAATGGGTAACGAAATGTATAATTTCATAGGTTTTCTTGGAAACAGATTTTTAAAATGATGCCACTTTACCTGTAAACATCAAAAAAATGAGGCTACTACGACCGTAGACCGAAAAAAATTTTTTTGTATGAAAAATAGAATATTAGTGGTAAAGTGGCATCACCCTAATAACCACACCAGTGACGTCATGACACATAGCTGAATCAATGAGCAATGTGATGGTAAAGTGGCATCAAAAAAAAGATGCCACTTTGTAAAAAAGATGCCACTTTACCTGTAGACGACGAAAAATGATGCCACTTTATCCATAGATAAATCTATATATATATATATATATAGATAGATAAAAATTATATACTTCGCGATAGGTGATGTAGATAGCGACTTCTAGAGTGTTGAATAAGCTGTATCTTTTTCATTAAGGGGAATAGGGTAATCTCCAAATTTTTTTATTTCATTTTATTTTTTTGTTGATTGTTTATGAATTTATTTATTTTTCATTTTAGAATTGATTTGGTATTTTGAAAGAGAGTTCATAAAAATTTTCTGGTTTGTCATTTTTTTTTTTTTTTTGCAATTTTTGATTTACTTATTATTTGTTTACTCGTCCATTTCCTTCAAACAGTTAACAGTAGAGTAGCAGGAGTGGAAATCGAGGACCAGTTCACAAATGTATAGTTGCAGGGCCACCCAAATTCTGCTTGTATTAAATAATGAAATTAATAGGCTAAAATAAAATGATCGAAAATCTCAGAATGGCATTTTTCAACGAAATAGGGGAATTCTTTCTATTTTTCATTCACTCCTCTTCTTACTTTAACCAGTAGACAGTGATTAGCAAGAGGGAAAATCAGAAATTCATTCACCAGGAGCGCAGTTTTAGAGTAACCAAGATTTTACTTTTTTACTTTTATACTTTCTTTTTTTTAACGATTTTGACTTTTAGTTTGATGTTTTTTCGTAATCTTGACCTAAATTTTAGAAGCCGATTGTACCTACTTTCGGAGATGTAGGTAAAAACAATATTTAGGTTTCTTTCGTCTTGTAATGAAAATGAAAAGTATGAATATTTTAATAATAATACCTACCCTGCCATAGCTAGGAATTATAACTTAGCATACTGCTAAGACTATATAATGTGGTTGGAACAAACAATATATGAGCCTCTCCCCCCCCCCTCGAAGCGGAGAGGGTGTAGAAATTTTTTCTCTTCCCAAATAACGTTGTTGGAAAATATAAAAAATGAATTCTGAAACCAACTATATCAGCGATTCTTGAATTAAGGTGATTTTTCTCGTAATATGCATTCGTTTTCTTGGTTATTTCGCAATTTTATAAACCTAAGAAAAAGAAGTTTTAAATAAAAAGCGTGGGAAAATGAATTTCAAGTAACTTTCGTTCAATGTATTTTTCTAATAAACTTGAATGTTTATTAGATATAAATCATGTACAAATGAAGTTCTCTTCTTTCAGAATGTTTACAAATCGAACGTTCGATATGCTAGTGTATTCGTATGTTACAACTACAAGGTTTTGCGCAATGCAGTAAAAGCGATCCTAATTCTTCAAATTGCAATATTTCTCTTTAACCAGTGAATTTATCACGAAAAGTCAAAGAATAAAAGTTTTCAGAAATTTCAATACGCACATTTTTTATTCCAAACATTTTCTTTCAACTTTAATTGTATTCGAGAAAAATCAAAAAATTCCCATTTTTATGAATTACATCTTATATTTGGAAGCAGATGGACTGGAAATACTTTCTTTTATACGCACTCGTGCTAAAAATGTACCCCTTCGATTAGGTACTCTTACTGAAGCAATTAACTCGAGTAATTAGAAAAAAAATGATTAAATTTTGAGAACCGCTAAGATAGATAGAAAGGTTAACACGGTAATCGATTAAAATCGATAAGTTGAAAAAATTGAGAAAACGAGTCGCAACTGTAGATTGTTTAGGTATGCACATGTAGATAACAAATTTCTTTTTAATTGACAATAATTTTTCATTAAGAAAGTTGATGATACTCTGTGAAAGAAGTAGAAGTGAAGAAAGTTGTTTGAAAAATATGTCCGAGTAAATATTTGGACTCAACATTCATTTATTGGAATTTCCTACAACATTATTTAGGTAGAAAAAAAAATTCAACATCCTCTCCAACTCCGGGAGGGGAGTGGGCTTACGTATAGTGCTGTATATAGTAATTCGATGAAAAATTCATTATTTCATCCCATTTTTTCTTGATGTCTCAATAGATGGTAGCCCAATATGTTCTTATTTCTTTCACTCAGCCATCTCCTCAATTATCAATGAGAATTCTTCCTCAAATTTGAGTGAATCTCAAATATTGAAGTTGAAAACTTATAAACTTGATCAAACATTGTAATGCAATAATGTTTGTACGATTATTGAATTCTGTGATAGTTCGATGAAAATACTCCTCAAAAATGGCAAAAAAGTATTTTTTTACAAAACATTTAGACACTAATTACAGTTTACCAGTTGCGTAAATGAAAAAAAATTATAGAGCGAATAGTGTAGCATGTTGATAGCTTCATTCGGTGGAGTAGTCAAAATTATGAAAAACAATTTTTTTTGCATTCATTTCATTTTGGATACCGCTAACATTTTCACCATACATGTTAACGGGTTGACGTTCTCAACGGGTGGAAATGTTAGCGGTGCTCAATAAACATTTTACCAACTTTCTCAACGGTCCGAACTTCTTAGCGGTCATGTATGGTAGACGTGCTATCCTTCACAACGGTTAGTTTTTATTAAAATTAATACGTATTTTCCTTTAAGCAGGTGACACATATTTACCTATCATGAAATATATTTAGTTACTTTTTCAAATTTCGAAAAAGTTTTTATCAATTAACAAAATGAATTTTGGTCAAGTAACATTCATCTCATCCAGTTCATCACGAGCTTATATCAAGAAGGAAAACGCGATCTCACGTCATACTAAGACATCCTAAATTTCGAGTCCCTTATCGCATCACAATCCAAAAATATAAATTTACATCACGTCACGCTAACTTATGTTCAACTGAGTCTAAAAACTAATCAGCTCCAAAACTGTGCTACACCCAGCTACTTTCCAGCATTCAACTCGAGTCATCAAGTCTTACCCCACTTATTACTACCACTACCCTTCCTCCAACTTTGGTTATGATGATTTCACTTTTACAAATGAACCAACTTCAAAATCAATATAGTTCTCGAGCTCCATTCTCTTCATTCATTCCCAAAAGCTTGAGTAAATTCACCTACTTTCACCGAAGTTATAGTCAGAGAAACAGAATATAATTTCGTGAAACCTGAAGACTCAAAAGCTGAATTTTTTTTTGAATGGATCAACCTCGAAATCAGTAAAGCTTTGAAGCTCTACTCTCTTCATTCATCCCCAAAATTTCAAGTCACCAAGAAAGTAAAAAAACTTGTTCAAGATTCTAGTTTTGCCATAATTATATGAAAATTTCAGCCCGAAAAATTTGCGCCCTGGACGGGGTTCGAACCCTGGACCATTACACTTAGCGCTCTAACAGTGATTATTAATTAATTAGAAAAACTTCTTTACGAAGCTTCGTTTCCAAGATATTTCCAAAATTCTTTTTTGTTTTAATTTTTGTTTTTGTTTTGTTTAATTTCCGTTCTCCAACGATCATTCGAGTGAAACTTGATGGATTGACTTCAGATTTGGAGGATAGATGGAAGAAATTAAGCTCAACCCCTCTTCGGTATCTTGATGACATAACCCCTTCAGTATCTTTATGGGGGAAACGACCAAAAATTACGTCTTTAGTATCTTCATGAGCGTTGCGACCACGAATTACATATACATGGTGTTTTTATAAGAAAAAGAATTAAAAATGACCAGGTAACGTTTTGTAATCCATTTGAAACAGAAATTTAATATTTTATTGATGTATAGCGACATCCATTTTATTATCTTGCAAAAATACCCAAACTATGATTTTTGGTCGTTGCGCTCATGAAGATACTAAACACGTAATTTTTGGTCCTTTCCCCCATAATGATAGTAAAGAGGTTATGTCATCAAGATACCAAAGAGGGGTTAAGCTTAATTTCTTCCACCTATCCTCCAAATCTGAAGTCAATACATCATGTTTTACTCGAATCATCGTTGGAGAACAGAAATTAAACAAAACAAAAACAAAAATTGAAACAAAAGAGATACTAAGTGATTTTTGCTTAAATGTAAAGTAAGTAGATTTTGCCTAAAGGTGAAGTCTACTGAAAAATGAAAAAAATATATACACATTACACATACATATTGTATATTAGGACATTAATTTGACTATACATCAATAGGTATATAAGCACGTAAACACTACAATACTATATAATTATAGTGAATCTAACGAGAAAACAAAACTGTGTACGGTATCTTAGATATTCACATTTGCAGAAATGCTGAGGGATGCCAAATAAAGACGTTGAATATCTTCAGTAGTAGCAAAAATGTTTAGGAGGACATTCAAGTAGGTATTCTTTTATCACAGAAATGTTACAAAATATTGAAAATCACTGATCGCGTGATACTGTTTGGGTACGAAATTCATTTAGAGAAAGAGCGGTAGACGTTTCGGAGTAATGCGATGCTTAAGACTTGAACTCTAAATGCGACAAACGGGTAAAAGCGATTTTATGTACCTACCTATTTTTGTATAGTTCAGCAAACGTTAAAAATGAAAAATGAAAAATGAGAAATGATTTTTATCAACAGAATACTACTCACAAACCTTCAAATGATGAATGAACTCATCCGCGTCGATATCTATTCGTTTCCGTTTGCCTTTCGTTGATATCACTGATAAACCAATGTCAACCTGTCCGTGAATTTTACCTCGCGCAATTTCTGATGGCCCTTTACCGTAAGTCAACATTCCTTTATCCAATATGAAAAATCGCTGGAAATTCAAAAAAAATTGCACGTAATAAGTAATCTTATCATTTTTATTTCGTATGATTTTTTTTTTTGCAAAATTAAGATTGATATGTAACATGCATAATTATGTAATAACAAGGGATTACGTACGCGAGTACGAACATGTACTTACATGAATCTGAAGCTGCATCTTTAATAATTTAACTTGTACTGATGACACGCATGAAAACTATGAACCTACCTAATTAACTAGCCGCGATACGAATCGAGTATACCTAAGATGTGCCGATATGTGAATATAAACAAGGGGGGAGCCACAGGCGAGCCTGACAGGGCCAGGCCTTTTCGACAAAAATTTAGGCGCGTTTAATTTTTCTCAAATGAGTTTAAATTTTTTCTCACAAAGAAGAAGAAAAAATAGGCATAGGTATTTCAACGTAATACAGACAGTAGAAAATCAAAAATAAATATGCACAGTTGATTACGTTTTTCACAATTTTCAGTTACGTATTTGTATAGCTCACAAGTCATCAAGCGACGTAATTATTGAGCCAAATTTCGATTCTTACAAAATCTTAAGTAAAAAATATCGAAGAATACCAAAAAAAAAATGACGATTTTTTTGATGAACTGTATAACCAGACTATTATTTTATGCAACGAAGTACAAAAATGTGAAAAACGTGTTTGAAAAATTCCGAAAAAACTTCAACAGTTTGCAGTATCGTCTCCTGGTTTAGAATCTGACGATGTGAAGTCAAAAGCTGATATTAGGTGTTAAAATAAAGGAACTGAGGTTCCGTTTTTGTGATTATGTAGTATCGAGTGTTTTTTTTCTTTAAGCAGTCATTTTTTTAATTTTCATTTCATAGTACTATTTGCGGAACACTATAGGTATTTCTAATTTAGATTATAATCTTTGTGTCTTTGTGCAACTATAGTATTACCATACGCGTGTCAAGTGCTCCTTGTGAACACACTTTTTCTTCCATGCGAGTAATTAAAGATTACTTGAGAAACGGCGTTTACTTTACATTGAAAAACTTTTAAAAAAGTTTGAAGTTGGAGCAGGCAGTAAAGGAGTTCGCATCAAACCACAAAAATAGCATAGTATATTATTCAACTAGATTCTAAAGTGCGTTTTTATAAACAAGTACGAATGTTGCAGCACGAGTTCAATATAAAAGACGCACTCTGAGTCGAGTTTCATATAGTATTTTATACAACAAATACGTATAAAAAGATGGGCACGCATTAGAGTTTACATACTTTATTTCCCTAGGAATATTAAAAAACACAAAACGTACTTTTGCCTCCAAAAGCAACGCTGTTTTGATGTACTTTATATGTATATGTTGTATAAAAATTATTCTATAAATTAATCATAAGTTCCGTGAATATTTACATTTATGTTTTCATTCTTTGTTAAGAATTTATGTTTTTTGAATAAATAAAAATTTTTAAAATGAATAGTAATTTTTACTTAAGACGATATACTTGAAATTTTACACGTCGATTCATTTTCCAATTGCTACACCCACCCCCCCCCCCAGGTTTCTTAAACAAGAAAACTTTTGCTGCTAATAACTCGATCCAATTCCAAACTCCACCCTCTTGTGTTCAACCAAAAAATCCACTGAATATAAATGACGGAAAAAAAGCGAGTGAGCAGTGAGTATCACGCACTGAATTATGTTACATACACAGAATGTTTTATTTGTACCTATCATTCGTCTAAATTCAGGAAGATGAATGCTAAATTGCTTCACAATTCACAGAACAAATTATATGTACATATTATACATGGTTTAAAATCGCGAAAATTACTTTATGCCATCCTTTAAGCGGCCATTTGCGTTTTTTATGCAGATAACCTGAAAACATTTCAGGTTTTTTGTCAAAACGCTGCCCTTCTTTTAAACCTTCTAAAATTTCCCATTCTGAACCTCGACGAGTGATCTTCTTCAAACGATCTAAAAAAAAAGAAAACAAAAGATGCTGACTATAACGACGACAAATACAACAACAAGAATAGTAATAATAGTAATAATAATAATAATAATTCATTCTAAATTGAATGTAATAATACATATACTACCTACATTTGAATGTTATGTAACACCCCAATGCCCTGTAAGGCAAACTGGCTGCCGATTTAAAAAATATATGGTATATAATTATGTAGCTATATATACATAGGTAATATAAGAATACAAGGAAGAAACATGGAATTTTATTGGTGCGTGCTACACGCCTAAGCCAGTCTCCCTTCGCTCCCATTCTCGACTTAATAACGATTTCTTTAAATCCCTACAAAAAAATAATGATGATAATAATTATTGAAATTGAAATTTATTAGCTTGAATATAACAGTACGACTTATACAGGTGTTAACTGACCCTACCCAGCAGGAGCGCTAGCGCTGTACAAGAAGGAAAACTTGTCCACTTCTGCTCCACTGCATTCCCTATCGGATGAACGAAGTGAACACGGAAATCACCAATAACTAAATCTTTAAATATTTTTAATTCATTTTTAATAACTTTAACACACTTATCACAGTTTTCATTTCGTTTTCATCATCAAAATCTTATCAAAATAGACTTCTGAATGTGAATTTGGATAATACATAATGATAAAGGAATGAAAGTAACCAGCCTTAAATTAAATCACTCTAGATTGTGAACAGTAATGGCAGCGCTGCACATAATATTATGAAAAAACACCATTTATTTAAATGCGAATAATTTTAACTATGCACTCGGTTGCCTTCTTAATGATGTGAAAAATCTCAAAATTCTCAGTTTTGAATCATTATAATACCGTGCGTCCCATTGATCTTCGACCCTCTCAACCCAATAATCTCTTTCAAGTAATTTTAATAAAAATATTTTGAATTCGTTGCGTAATAATACTGACTAAAACGTGGAGAACTTGAATCAGTGTTACCACACAATGAATCCAAAAAAGTTCTCTTTAAGCTACTTGAGATTTTTGCACTGAGGACGTCCAAGATCGAAGGAACGCGCAGTGTGCTTATTTAGATGATTATAATTAACAACATTATGTTTGGAATGTTGACGCTCTAGGGTACTCGAGTTGAATAGACATCCGGTATAGTGTTAGTTAACTAGTTTCCATGCTCATAGGCTTTTAGGTAATTCTTCAGCTGAAAGTAATTTCTACCCCTTTACCTAAATTATATAAATCTAGTTTTACATGATGGTTTCACGAGACAGCGCCATCATCAAAACCAGATGGGTGAAAACTGTTTTAATGTTTCTAAGTACATCACAAAAATAAAAGATGTTTTCAAGAACAATATGGTTCCCATTTCTGAACATAGCACGGATGCATGTTGAAAAGTTATCTATCAATAATGTTTAGTACGAAGGTAAATTAAAATTTAGCATATGAATATCGGAAGCAAACTGCTCCGTTGGGTGTACCAGATGTAAACTGATATCACAGGTACATATGAAAAGTTGTGACATTTGCCATATGATTACAAATTGTCTGAAACGCGAAGATTTGAAGATCGCATCCTCCCCGACCTTCCCTTCCCGTAACAGGTAGGCAGTAATAGCTATCATTTTCAAGTTGAAAACTTGGCTAATAAAAAGTGTATATCAGGATAAATAAAGAATTTTGGGCCTCGCAATTGATTTTGATGAAACCTAGCTCAAAAGGTTATTCATGATGTGAAAATACTCTGACAAAAATTTTGGACCCTTGGCCAAAATGTGTTTTTCAAAGTTTATTTTTTTAGTTTATCGCCAGTTTTAGATAAAAATTTCGCGTTTTTAGCGGACTTTACTTTTCAAGCAAATCCGCTATTGCGTTCACTCAATTTCTTAGTTTGTTTGCTTCCTTCTTTCTTTTCTTCTTTCTTTCTTTCTTTCTTTATTTTTTTTTTTCTTCGCGTTCTCCCGCGATAACTCGAGTAGAAGTGATCGAATCGAAACCAAATTCGGAGGAAGGGTTGGGGTAGTTGAGTTCTCGAGCTGATTAGTTTTAGGACGTGATCGGACGTGAGTTGGCGTGAGGAGGCGTGAGTTGAGGTTTTTTTTGTTCGCGCGCAATAACTAGGATAAAAGTTGATAGACTGAATTAAAAGATAGATAAAAGAAGGGTAAAGTTAGTTATCAATAAAGCCAATGAGCACGATGGGACATGAGTTAGCGTGAAGAGGCGAGAGTTGAGGTTTTTTGTATTCTCGTGATAAGTCGGGAAAAATTGAACAGAATGATTAAAAGATAAAAGAAGGTGGGGGTAGAATAGTTTGAGAGATTATTAGTTGTATGAGGTGATCAAACGTGAGTTTTGCGTGAGGAGGCATTCGTTGAGGTTTTTCCATTCTCCCACGGTAACTCGAATAATACTTAATGGATCGAGTTCAAAGTTGGTGGAAGGGTAAGGATAGTGATGCTTCAGAGCTGATTAGTTTTTGTGCGTGATCAGGCGTAACGTGGCGTGAGGAGGCATGATTTGAGGTTTTTTGGTTCCCCCTATGATAGCAGGAAGGAATGGTTGAGCATTATAAATGATCGGATATCTAATTTATCAGAACGTGAGATCATTCAATGAAACGTAAGGTCACGGTTTTTGCTTTTGTATCAAAAATTTATCAGAATGTGGCGTGAATGGCTGAAAGAGTAGGCGTAGTAGTCTTGGAATTAAGTGGGTGGATGTAATTTGACGTGACGTGACATGATGTGACGGGGCTTGAGTCGAAAGTGATCGACACCAAATTGGGAGGATGGGTAGAGTACGCAGACTTTCAGCGATTATTAGTTTATCAATTTGAGGAGGAATGATTTACTATGAGGTCACGTTTTTTTGAAGAAATTGTCTGAAATATTGTTTTTTTAGAGCTTTTTGAACGTACGATTCCAAGTTTTGGGTTATAAGAAGATAAATTACGTGAGGTCATGTTTTGTATGATACTTGATAAAATTTAGAATAAGTGGAGTTGGTAGAACTTTTGAATTTTATAAAATTTTTTTATTCTGGTAAAAAAATAAATTATTCTAATAACATTCTTTAAAATAGCATAATTAGTAAAGTCTGCTTTTAAGATACTCTAGTATCTTCTAGTTTTAGATCGATTCTAGAGAGTAAGAGGAACTCTGACAAAATTGATTTCAAAATTTTTGAGCCATTTTTCACCATTTTACGGCGTTTTAAAAAATTTGAGCCGCCATTTCGTAAAGAAATTTCGGGAGATACAAGCGCCATTTTTTTTCCAACATGTGTGATTCAGTCTAAATAATACCATAAAAGTTTAATGAGTTGGAGTTAGTGCAACGTTGTCAAAAAAAAAATGAAAACTGGCCACGTATCGTATTTGCCGCGCAAAGGTATTAGCGTGAAGTGAAAAAAAGTTCTTCAATTTTGATCAAATCTCAGAAGGTGGTTTACTTTGAGTTGAAAGTCCCCAATACAAAATTTCAGAACACACGGAGCACTGGGGGGAGGGAGATGGTGCTCCTCAAAGTAGAGTCATTTTCAAAACAAACGTGGTTTTTCACCTCTGTAGCCTCAGGATCGATACATAACTATTACCACACAGGGCTAGAAAGGTGTAATTTGAATTTTTACATCTCACTAGCCCATCGGCAGATCGATTGGAGGTCATCTTGATTGCCCTACCTAAGGATTGAAAAGTTGAAGATTGAAGATTTTTACATAAAAAATTTAAAAGATTTTGCTTTTTCGTAAATTTTTTGTCATTTTGATGCGCACAATGTATAAATACGTTTGTTATCATGAATGTCACTTGAAATGAAAAGTTTAAAATGCAGTATTGCCAATTTTTGGTTTATTTATGACAAAAATTGTTCTAAAACGTCACAAAAAGAAGTATTCCTTATGTTGAGATTTTCAATTTTTTCCAAATTTTTGTGATACAGTGTTACCAACTTCTTTTTATTTTATTTTTCTACAAAAAATATAAATGTTACATGGTACACCCCTTTTGGTTGTCTTCCATACATCGTCGCCAAATGAACCTAGAAAGGTTAAACATTGTGTGTGAAGTTAGTTGGTGATCAGAATATGATCTCTTGAATTTGGATTGAAATAGATCCAAAATGGCGAATTATCAAAATCTGAGTAGAGCTTGAGGGGCTTCAAATTAGTAAAAATGTAAATAATATGCACTCATATGATTATTGTTCACATGAAGTATGCTATATCCTAAATTCACCTTCACAAATAATGTTGGAGGGGAGAAGGAGGGTTTATCGATCTTTAAATGTGGTGGGAGTGCACCAAATGAGCCCAAGTGATTAACTGATATTAATTTTACCTTCCTACGCGTATTTGGAGGGGAGTTGGAGAAAAGAACGGCTTTTTGAGGATGTTTTAATTAATAAAATTTCTGGAATCTCTCAAATACCTATACTCACCAAATCAACCAATATGGATCAAACTTTATATGTTGGGTTAATTAGTGACCAGAATATGATCTCTTGATTTTTGGTCAAAATGGATACAAAATGGCCAATTATCAAAATTACATGTACTCTTATGCAGTTTAAAGCTTGGAATAACACTTTTATCTAAGTATTTATGCAGCATTGCGTACTAGCAACATTTTTTCAATCACCAGTACATTCTAGAAAAAAATAATTTCATCAATAATATGCTATATGAGTCCAATGAAATATATACATTGTTGAATCTGATACCAATTTTGCCTACAAACTCTAGATGTTGTTACCAACCATTCAAGCATACTAACATAAGGGAACGTTAAATCACCCGATACGGGGGTAAGAATGGTAATTTGTGTGTGGTAATGTAATTTAGAGACCATTTTGGGTGCAATAAGTACTACACTATATCTATGTACTATATATTTGTATCAAACGGGTTATTTTTGCAAATAAAGGCGTAATCAGTTAAAAACAAATTCATCCTCAAAAAATGCTCAGATAGAAACTTATGTTCAGTTAATCGGTAATCTACTGATTTTATATTATAAAATGTAGCCCTAAAATTCAGTATCATTAATAGTAATACAAAATACTTACGAGGATCTTTGCAAGAGTCCACAGATGGGCTACTGTCTAAGCTTCCTTCCTACATAACAAAACGGATTATGAAATTAAGTTCTGAACACACAATTCAAAAGTAAATAAAAAAAAATGTAAGCAACCATGCCGTATTACTGGAGCTGAGCTTTTAACTGCGGCTTGTTTTAATTTGGTAATAATCTTGCTTAACCCTTCATGACTACAAGCCATACCCAATACCAAGTCTAAGAACCCCTACCCTATCCCTTCCAAAACCACTTAAGAAGTTCAAATTCGAAACAAACGTAGTATTTCTCGCCATGAAATAATCATATGAACACATACTTCTCAAGTTCTAACTATTTGAGGATCCTCACATTATCTTCAAATCTTGATGATCCACCATTTTAGTTCCATTTTGACTCAAACTGATGAGGCCATATTCAGATCACTAACTAATCCTACACACGAAGTTTGACCTTTCTAGGCCGATTTGGTGATGAGATATACATAGAAGATCCATAAAATTTCCTACTGTAATTTCCCCTCCAAAAGCCGTTTTTTGCTCCAACTCCCTTCCAAATTCGCTTGGGAAGCTAAAATCAGAATAAGTTAGTCACTTGGGCTCATCTTATCGTATGACATAGTAACAAAAAATTTTCGACCTCTCGTGTACCTCCACTACATTTTAAGTTTGATAACCCATCCCTCTCCTCTCCCAACATCATGTATGGAAGTGAATTGGAGATATAGTATACTTCTTATCCCCAATAATCGTATGAGTTCATATTACCAATTTTTGGCTCCTCAAGCTCTACTCAAATTTTGATAAACCGCCCTTTTGGATCCATTTTGACCTAAATTCGAGAGGTCATATTCTGGTCACCAACTAACCTCACCCTCAATGTTTGACCTTTTTAGGTTTATTTGGTGAGGAGATATGGAGGATTCGAAAAATTTCATGACTCAAAACTTTCTCAAAAATCTGTTTTTTGCTTTAACTTCCCTCCAAATGCACTTCGGAAGCTTAACTTTGGATACAGATAAAGAATTCGATTTTAAAAGATGACAGAGGCCCAGTCGTCTTATAAATGCTACATATATATAGAATGGAATGTAAAGCTGGGTTCTTACCAAAGAAATAGGGAAGAAAAGTGTGGAGTCTTTCGAGATATACACATACCAGAGAATACAGAAAATATTTTGGAGTGACCAATCCGATATTTGAAGGTTACGCGAAGAGTGTACAAAAGGAAGGAACTGCTTCTCACAATTCTCAAAGGGAAATTCGAATACAACGGGAACGTACAAAGAAATGAAAAATACATACAGCCTTCTACCGGAAGTCCAACAACTTGAGCAGGGAAAATTGTGGAAAGACAGAACGCCGATCGACAACGTAAATTTTCAAAGAATGCGAACCTTGGAAGATGGTTTCAAGGTTACTACTGCCGAGTTGTTCGGGAGCGCAGTTTCGAAAGTGAAAATTGTAACGATGATCACCAATCTTGGTGCAAGAACAGTGTAATCAAAAAGAAAGCCATTTGGCAAGGCTATTTTTGAGATACGATAAGCGTAATTAAAAACCTTGCCATATTTCTTTTCGACAAAATCAAAAAATGATATACCAAAAGTTTCAATTATTTCGACTATGCTTCCTTATTTCACGAATATGTATGCTACTTGGAAGCTTACAACACTCCTTGAATACATCAATTTGGAGAAAGAAAACTGTTACAATGACGGCGTAATGCTGTGAATAAATCGTAATTCAAACTCACCGATTCAGATGCTGTCCCTGCAGTATTTTTCATTTTATACAACAACTGAGAATTCTTCTTTTTCGGCATACCTGATCTAAATCAGCGCAGTGCAAGCTTAGTTGAAAGTAGTATCATCAATGTAACACTTTTCATTTCATTGCAATATAATTCATCGTTAGAATAATGTCACGATTTAAATTATACGAGGATACTTGCACGCACACAAAACACAAATGTAAGTGTTTATTTGAAGAAAGAAAACCCACAATTTAAAGAAAAAAATAATAAAAAAAAAATCAGGTAAGCCTACTACTCTGGCTATTTAATAAACCCATAACTCTAATTCACAGGGTCATCACAAACACCAACACTTTATTAATATTGGAACTAAATTCCAATGAACCATAAATTGCATACCTCCATAAATTTTCATGAAATGTGGCCCACCTCCCCAATTACTTTAATTTTGAATCATTTCTACTTATCATCAAAAGAAAAGAATACAATGAATGATGATAAATCATAATCACTTACAGGTACTCTAATAATCACTACTCAAAGTCAACGTCCCTTTACTAGAGGTCGGATGGTAACCGCGATATCAGCCATTCAAAAAGCGCATAATCTGATTGGCATTTCGAAATTTGACGTCACCTGGCAGAGCTAATAACCAAAGCAAGGCAGAATATCGCACCTGATCGCACCCCTACTGCAACAACACCACATCTCAAAACACGTCAATTAACCGAAACTCAAGAAAATTGCTTTTTATTTCACGGACGTTAACTATAATACCTGGATATTTGGCTGCGTGTAAATAAAACGGCTCTGAAATAGAAATATAAGCCACGCCCACCACAACGTTGCTTTAAACAGTATTAAAATTCAAAATTATAAGCCACCACCACCGCAACGTTTTGCGATCAGCCAATTATCCAGATATTATAGTTAACGTCCGTGTTTTATTTGCTTTGTAAATAACGAAATACGAATTCAGGGTTTTTGCTGCAAAAACCCTATAGCAATCACTTTTTTTTTTAATTCTTTTCAGTCTTCTGGCACAGATCAAATAACCAAACAATTGCGCCATCTAACGGACTACCGGTAGTACCTATTAGTTTATTTTTTGTTACGCCTGTTAAGCCTTGAAAAAGGCAGTTTTAAAATAAAATAAAATATTAATGAAAAATGCTTTTTAATTTAAAGCTCCACATTCGAACAGCAGTAAACATAAACATAATAATAATAATATCAACCATCAAAAACGAATACGCGTCCAAAGGACAATGTTGCCAGATTTCTATCTAACACCCCCTGCGATTTATTGAGGGTTTCCCCAAAGAAATCGAAATTCTAAATTGATACACTACATAGAAAAAAAATAAAATAAAAATAAGCATAATTGCAACGAGAGAAAAAAAATTAAAGAATAAACTATTCTTATTCTAAATAAAGTTAAAAAGAATTACAATTTGATTGGTTTTAAATTCAACAAATTGCATAGATTTTTGAATTTTTCGGATCCTAAGCTTTTTGTAAGAATATCAGCTTTTTGAAGATTAGATTCTACATACAAGAGTTGAATTACACCTTGATCGTATAAATCTTTAGCGAAATAAAATCGTAAATCAATGTGTTTTGAGCGTCGAGTCATACCGATGGTTTTTGTCATAAAAATCGTACTGCGATTATCTTCGTACACAGGTATTGGAAGTTCGATCTGGATTTTGAAATCATTTAGTAATCTCTTGAGCCATAGCATTTCACGTAACCCCTCACATAAGGCGATGTATTCAGCTTCTGTGGAAGATAATGCGATGATATTTTGTTTACGAGAACACCACGCGACTGTGTTTCCAAAAAGCGACAGTATAAATCCGGTAGTTGATTTTCCTTTATCATTGGCGAAATCAGAGTCTGTATAGAGCTGAAGAAGGGATTCCGAATTTTGTGGGCCAAATTCCAAGACGTAATCTTTTGTTGTATATAAATAAACGAGAATTCTTTTCGCATACTCATAATGCGATTTTCCATAACAACTTTGAAAACGGCTTAAATAATGCACTGGAAAGCTGATATCTGGTCGAGTACCAGTTGATACATACATAAGAGAACCAATGATTTCGCGATATGGTACAGATGGATCACATTTTTCAGCGTTTTCTAGTTTTAGATTTTTCTCCATTGGTGTATATCGAGGTTTAGCGGTCGTTACGTTGAATTTTTCTGCGATATCAATGATATATTTACGTTGATTAATACGCATGATCTGTTTCTCTTGATCTCTTGAAATTTCCAATCCCAGAAAACGTTTTGCTTCTCCTAAATCTGTAACATCGAAACGTTTGTTCAGCAATGTTTTCAAATGTTCGATCTTCTCCAACGATTCAGAAGCGATAAGAATATCATCAACATAGATGAGAATATATGTGCCATCAGTCGAACAATATAAACATGGATCGTTTTTGGAACATTGAAATCCGAGGTTTTCCAAAAATTCATTAAACGTTTTATTCCAAGCTTTAGGAGATGTTTTGAGCCCATATATAGACTTTTGTAATTTGCAAACTTTATTCGCAATTTTAAAATGAGGAGGACATTCCATAAATACAATTTCGTCGAGATTACCATTTAAGAAGGCTGTTTGAATATCCATTTGATGTAAGTGATAAGAATTAGCATTGGCAATAGCTAAAAACGTCTTAACTGTGTTCATTTTTGCAACTGGCGAATATAAATCTTCAATCTCTGTTTCTTGTTGATCACCACGAGCAACCAATCTAGCACGATATGTACCATCATCTTTAATTCGGTAGACCCATTTGGACTTGACCACTTTTTCATGTTTGGGTCGATCAACAATCGTCCAAACTTCATTTTTCTTCATACTTTCCATTTCCTTATTCATAGCAGAATACCAACGTTCTTTTTCATCTTCAGTGGCGGTTAAAAAAGCAGTTTCTCCATATAGAACTATATTTTCAATATAATTTGTGGAATTCGAGTTATCAGTGATGGCAACTTCTTGATCATCATGATGAATATCAGCCTCGTAAAACATATTTTCTTGAAAAATAACATCCCGTGCCACTATTATAGACTTATCTTGTGGATAAAAAATGCGATAACCATTATTAGTATAACCTACGAGGTATCCTATTTTTGTTTTTGATTCTAACTTAGTTCGACGTTGATCTGGAACATGAACATAGGCTCTGGAACCAAAAATTCTTGTATTTGCGACATTTGGTTTGACACCAAACCAGATTTCTGCTGGAGTTTTATTTTGATGAGTAGTTGAAGTCCACGTTCGATTAGTAAGATAACTAGCGGTTTTTATCGCTTCTGGCCAGAGATAATTCGGTAAGTTTGCGTCGTTCAGCATTGCACGAGCTTTTTCAAATAGAGTTCGATGCATTCGTTCCGCAGTTCCGTTCAATTGTGGTGTGTATGGTATAGAGTAATCTGCAGTTATACCTTTTTCTGCAAGGAAATTTTTGAACCTGATAGAAATAAACTCTCCGCCATTATCCATACGTAGAGTGACTATTTTTACGCCAAATCGGGCCGTTGCAGCAGCTTCGTAATGTTTAAACGATTCAAACGCTTCATTTTTACTAGTTAGCATATAACAGGTTACAAAGTGTGAATAGTCATCGACGATTGTAAGAACATATTTTTCGTCATGAAGTCCAATTTCCATAGGGCCGCATAAGTCCATATGTACGATTTCAAGAATTTTATCTGCACGTTTACGTTCGTGATTATGGGGAAGTTTTCGTTGTTTGGCGATCATACACGGTTCGCATATATCTTTAGGTTTTATGGCTGTGATTCCATCCACAATATTATTTGTTATCATTTTATGAATTGTATCATGGGCTGGATGCCCTAAACGGCGATGCCATAATGCAATATCTATGTTGTTGGATGTTAAGTTGCATTCTTCTATATTTGGTCGAGCCATAATTTTATACAAGCCTGGTTCAACAGCTTGCGCAATTATTTTTAACTCATCTCTAAAATATATTTTTACTACACCGTTATCAATATCAAATTTTGCACCTTGTTTTTCTAGTTGATACATAGATATCAAATTTTTACGTAAATTTGGTACAAAAAGCGAGTCTTCTAGCTGATGAATAATATTTTTGCCATCAATATTACTCACTATTTCGACGGTACCGATTGCTGTGGCTAATAATTTTCCATCACCAGCTTGATTTATTGTAATGGGATTTTCCAGGTTTTTCTTACATACGAAGTATTCTGGAGAATTAAACATGAAACGAGAAGCGCCAGAGTCTAAATATTGCGAGTGATCCTCCGTATTTTTTTCTTCAGTTACCGATGATTGTGTCTGTAACGCATATTCTGAGCAAGTTTCTGCTAAATTCGAGCTATCTTCCTTACGTTTTGTTGATAACGAAGATTTTTGTTGTTCTGAGCGAATTTCGGAATGTTTATTATCCGAATTATACTTTCGGAGATCTACTTGACGATCATTGTTATGTGAATCCGATTGACGTTTGTTTCGATTACGAGGTTCTGATTGACGAAACCCTGGTTTAGATTTGAATCGACATTCCGATCTTTTGTGACCAGTTTTATTACACAGATGACATTTATAAGGGAACGTAGTTGCAACAAATGCATTATTATTGTTTGTACTGACCTTTTCCTTCGGTATATTTTGAAGTTTTAGTTCTTGGTCAAGAAGTCGAGTTTTCACTACATCTAATGTAAGACTTTTTTCTTCAGACATTGTTAACGTTTCCAATGATGTAATAACATTATCGTACGATGAGGGTAATGTGAGAAATAAATGAGCAATTGTGTCGATTTCATCCATCCGTCCGCCTGCAATTCGTAATTGAGCTACTAATTCGTCAAATGCAGAAAAATGTGTCGTTAAATTTCCAGTTTCTTTGAACTGCATCATAAGTAATTTCTTTCTGATAAAGATTTGTGAAACAATACTTTTACGTTGAAACTGCGACTTTAAATTTTCCCACATTTCGCCTGCGGTTTTCTTTTCCGACACGTAAGAGAGATGACTGTCCGCAACAAAATTTATAATGAGTGATCTCGCCTTACCATTCCGGCGTTTCCAATCTTCAAGTTTCTTAGCATTAGCATCACAATCATCGTCAGCAGTATCTCTTCGTTTAGAACGAGTTTCATTTATTTGAGGCTTTTCCTCAAAAAGAACATCCCATACTCCATTCTCTTCGAGTATAGCTTGTATACGCACTTTCCACGTGTTGTAATTTTTTCCGTTAAACTGCGGTACAGTTAACGTGTAAAATCTTCCGTCCTTAATTCCAGACATTTTACATACTTGATTTGGTTTAGAGTCGAAAGTATCATTTAACGCCTGCTACCATGTTAAGCCTTGAAAAAGGCAGTTTTAAAATAAAATAAAATATTAATGAAAAATGCTTTTTAATTTAAAGCTCCACATTCGAACAGCAGTAAACATAAACATAATAATAATAATATCAACCATCAAAAACGAATACGCGTCCAAAGGACAATGTTGCCAGATTTCTATCTAACAACGCCATGCTCCTTTTCATGATGGCTGCATACGTTTTTTTTTTTTTTTTTTTTTTTTTTTATAAATAATGGCCCACGGACGTTAACTATAATATCTGGATATTTGGCTGATCGCAAAACGTTGCGGTGGTGGTGGCTTATAATTTTGAATTTTAATACTGTTTAAAGCAACGTTGCGGTGGGCGTGGCTTATATTTCTATTTCAGAGCCGTTTTATTTACACGAAGCCAAATATCCAGGTATTATAGTTAACGTCCGTGTAATGGCCATTGAGATAAAATGTGAATAGAGAGATAGAACTAACTACATTTTTCAACCTTCGTATTTAATGAAAATTAGAAGAATGATATTTTGATGCGTATAAACGTATATTAGTTAAATTCAGTTAAAGTTTTAGTCTTTTAAAACAAAAATAAGAGTTAAAGACTTAAAGTTAGCAGTTTTATTCTTTTCACTTAAAGTTTAAGTTATAGTTAAAGTTGATGTAAACCAGTTTCAACTTAAATAAAATAAAAGTTTAGAGTTAAGGTTAAAGTTAAATTCTTCTTTATAGTTAAAAAAGTTAAAGTTAAAGTTAGTTAAAGTTTAATTCTTCTTTTAAAATAGTTGAAGAAGTTGAAGTTAGAATGAAATAATGTAGTTACCGATTATATCATGTCCACTTTTCATGTACAATGAAAAGATGAAATAAGATATAAGAGTTTCCAAATTCAATAAATTAAGCGTTTACAAAAATATAAAATGAATTTAATTTAAAATTTCACATTTAAAATTCTAATTTTCAAAACTACTTAATATAATTATTCGCAGTAACAAAAGATCATTAATAATAGAAAATGACCCTTTGAGACTGCATTGCAAAGGGTCTAAAATGAACCTCAAGTCGCTGAATGTTCGTTCAAAGTTGGAAAATTGAAAATCGGCTTGAGACTTTAACCAAAACGATTTTTTTTTAAGTTTAAGTTAAAGTTTAATTCAGTTTCAGGGACTGAAAATATTAGTTTAAGTTTTATTCAGTTACACGTATTGGGATTTATAGTTATAGTTAAATTCAGTTTTATTCTTAATACGTGAAAATACGAGTCAGTTTGAGTTAAAGTTTAGAGTATTAGTTATTATTAACAGCCCTGGAAAAACATTTGTGTTTCGAAATTGAACTCGAATTAAAGAATTAATCATTGAAAAACACTCAGTTCAATGAATAAAGATATAATTGAAACGCATTCTTTCAAATTACAAACAACGTGAAAGAGAACATAAAAATTAAGGTTTACATTTACATTTCAGGTATGCCTATGTGAGAAAGAAAAAAAATCTAAACAGGGTTGCCAGTTCAGCACACTCCCGAGAGGCAAAGAAAAACAAGAGAAAAAAAAAAAAAAAAAAGAACAAACAAATCTTTAAGCGAAGAAAAAACAATTTTTTTTTTTTTTTTTTTTTTTTTTTTTTTTTTTAATAGAAAAAATTTTAACACTAGAGAGAAAAATTAGAAAATAACGAATTCTACAACAATTTTATGTTATTGAAATTTAAAAAATTTCTTCAACATCTACTTCGACCAAGTCAAATTCTTCGCGGGTGTCCTCAGCAAGATTTTCATTTACTGGTATGTTTTCACATTCATCTTCTTCAACAGCTAGTTCAAGCGGAATGATTTTCGAAATTGGCCGTATTGTGCGGTGGTTATTAGGCAGACATAGTTCTACCGCGCGAATTTGATTATCAGCGCTTGGAATAACTTTTTCAATTCTGGCTAATTTCCATTGACCACGTTTGGTGTGATCATCTGCCATGAAGACGATTGTGCCCTTTTTAGGAGTTGAATTTATTGTAGAGCGACGTTGACGTAACGTGCTTCGACGATCGCGTAGAGATTGTAAGTATTGGTGAGAAAATACTTCCCAGAATTTGTCTAAAATTGAGACTGCTTTTTTCCAAGCTTGTTGAACTATTTCATTAGTCGATGTCGCTGGTATGATGTTTTCGCTTGATGGTATGCCAGGGTAATAGATTCGTAGGAATTTATTTGGTGTGATGATGTCTTCGGTAAGATCAGGACCAACGTATGTTAAGGGTCGGGAATTGAGCATAGCGGTAATTTCTTTAACTGCAACGCGCAGTTGTTTGTCAGTGAGTGTTCGGCGATGGAAAGTGATTTTTAAGGCGTCCTTTACTTGACGAACTAATCTCTCATACGCACCGCCCATCCATGGTGCGAGTTGTGGTATGAACTTCCATTTTATACCATTTTGAGAGATGTACGCTGTGAAAATTGGGTCGTTGACTGCATTTTTCCACTGAGTCGAAAAAAAATCATTCAATAGTTTGAATTGAGGTGCATTATCAGATACGATGAGGGCTGGCATGCCTCTTTCGGCTATGAAGGAGCGTAATGCAATTAAGAGCTCTTCTGCGGTGATATCATCCAGCATTTCTAGATATACTGCCCGCGTTACCAGACAGGTAATGATTAAGAGCCAACGTTTCTGCTTTATTGTTGATAGTTTAGTGTGAAGTGGACCAAGGACATCAATACCAGAGTTGTGAAATGGTGTGGTCAATTCTGTGCGTTCGATGGGTAGTGGTGGCATAGTTGGTGCCTTAAAGGGCTGGTAGCATAAATTGCGACATTCTAAGCAGTGTTTTCGTAGAGTATTATAAACTACTTGGCGCCCTTTGGGAATCCAAAATTTCTTTCGTAGTTCCGTTAGAGTATGCTGTGTACCAACGTGGAATGAGCGTATGTGATAAAACATAATCACAAGTCGTGTAAAATGTGATTGGTTTGGTAAGAGAATGGGATATTTTTCATCATGTGATATGTGAGTAATATTGTCGAATCTACCCTTACAGCGAATGATTTTATCCTCATCTAAATAAGGATTTAAGTGAGGTGGAGGGTTTAAATCATGTTGAATATACTGAATCCACATTTTTTCTACGATTTCATGGTGAGTTTTATCTGGTGGTAAGGTGATGATTTTTCTGTTTGACCATTTTTCAGCAGCTCGAATCGCATAAATTGTCGCATTATAAAGCTCCATTAGGGAAGAATAATTGTCCATGTTTATTCCCAGTGGTGGTGGTGTGGGAGTGGTAGGAATGTTTAACATGACCGTTATTTTTTCTTTATTTGTTTTTTCATTTTTTCGAAGATTAGGTGGGGTTTTCAGCTCTAGTTTTATGTCGTTTTGTGGCCATTTAAGTTCATCTTGTTGTAGCCAAAGAGGACCAGTCCACCAATTATTTGGAATATCGCCACCTCGTGAGGCAATATCGGCTATATTTTCCTTTCCAGGAACATATTTTGCTTTGATTTGCGCTTTTTTAATTTCTTGGACTCGTCGTTCTACAAAAATTGGTAACACCGATGCTGTGTTGATCCATGCGAGAACACATTTTGAATCTGTCCATAATGTAGTTTCAATTGTTTGGCTGAAGGATTTTTGCACAAATTTGATGATACGAGCTCCTAATGTGGCTGCAGAAGTTCTAATTTAGGAATAGAGATTTCATTGGTGTTTTTCGGAGCAATACGGGTTTTTGCGAATAAGAATGTTACATGATGAGTTGATAAATTGGCTGAAGTAGTTCTTAGGTATAATACAGCTGCGTAAGCAATATTGGAAGCGTCGACAAAGCAATGTAACTGGAGGTGTCTGTTTATTATGGAGACTGAACGTGATATTGAGTACATTGGAATTTGTTGCAATTTAGTTTGAATTGTTTGCCATTCATCTTGTAGGTCTTGCGAAAGGATTGCGTCCCATTCGTAGTTCAGTATCCAAAGTTTTTGAATAAAATGTTTTGCGAGAACAAGAATTGGAGCGAACCATCCAATTGGATCATAAAATGCGGCAGTGTACTGTAGAATCAGGCGTTTTGTTGGGCCAGCTACTATAGGAGATACAGTTGGCTGTTTTACAGATAGCTGGTCTGTTGATGGCTGCCATAAGATGCCTAATAAGCTGATGAAGTCTGATGTTTCACGATCTGTCGATGAAATTGCTGCAATGAAGTCAGAAGAATTTGAGCTCCATTTCCGAATGTTCATACCTACTTTACTAAGTAGGTTTTTTGTTTGTGCGTAAAGTTCTATTGCTGTTTCCATATTTTCTACACCTGTTGCGAGGTTATCTACGTAGAAGTCATCGAGAAGTTTTTTGGTGAACGGAGTTGAATTCGTTTGAATATGATGACGTAGAGTAGCAGCGAGTAAAAAGGGGGATGAAATAACACCAAAGGGTACTCTAGTGAATCGTAAGTTCTCAATATTTTCGCGATGGGGGGTTTATTGAAATCTTTCATCCAGAGGAAGCGGACTGCATCACGATCTTTAGAGTGGAGCCCAATTTGTAAATATGCTTTCTCAATATCTGCGCTAATTGCGATTTCATGGCACCGAAATTTGAGAATAATAGCGCAAATATCTTCTAAAAAGACTCTTCCTTTCAGTAGACAATCGTTCAAACTGAGGTCATTTTTACGTACTTTTGCTGAGCCATCATGTACTACGCGCAACGTAGTTGATTTTTCGGGTGTCAATACCCCATGATGTGGTAAATAGTGAACAATTTCTCCATCAGGTTGCTTTGGTGCTTGTTCAACTATACCAGACTTGATTTGATTAGAGATGACGTCATTATAATCTTTGAGTGATGCGGATGATTTTAAATTTTTCCACAAAGACTTCAATCGCCCAAGTGCTAACCCATAGTTTGATGGAAGATCAGGAGGATAATTTCGCCATGGCCAAGAAACAGTGTAGCGGTCATCAATTAGCGATATAGAATCATAAAATTGCAGTACAGCAGCTTCTTCCTCAATATTATCGGCACGTTCAGTTATACCAATCGAATCCAATGACCATAACGCTGTGACTGGATCTTGCTGAATATGAGTGAGTAAACAATGCATTGCCATCGAAGCATTTTCATTATGATAGGCGATTATCCAACCAAACATCGTATTGATCAGAAGCGTTTGACTATTAACGTCGATTTTTGACCATGTGAACACATTGAATAGGTAATCGAGGCCTAGCAGGATATCGACATCGTATGGTAGACCATCGTCAGCGAAGGAGTATTTTTCATATTCAGGAAATTGGTGTTTAAATGCTGCGACATTTGGTGGCTCGAGATAGGGACAATTGAGTCAGTGATAAAGGCTTTGACCGTTTTAATTGAGCCATTATCATTCTTGATACCAAATTGAACAACTGGTGCCTCTCTAACATGGGGTGCGGTAGAGCCAAAAACATTAATGTGTAAGGTTTCTAATGATTCTATCATCAAGTTGAGTTTTGATGCTGCTCTTCGCGTGATATGCGTTTTGTCACTTGCGCAGTCGAGGATTATTCGCGTACGAATGGTTGCTGCACTAACAGTATTTTGAATGTTAGCAGTAACTGTTAATAATTGAGATTGAGCATTATCAGCAGTAAATAACGTTTTGACCTCAACTGGTTGTGGATTAGCTGCTGGTATGATCGTGGGTGTTTGTGGAGCTATAGAAGAGTTTATAGGGGTGTTTGTTGGTAAATGTGTAGGGCATAGGCTTTGGTTATGATGACCTTTCTTCTTGCAGTAATAACAAGGTCGATCTCTTTTTCGGCATTTTTTGAACGAATGTCCAGATTTTAAGCAAATAAAACATTTACCTTTTATTTTTTCCCTGCGAGATTCATATGATGCGTAAACTTCACAATTGTCCGACCAGTGATCTCTGTTTTCGCAAAACGCGCAATACATCTCTTTTTTGTTGTTTGTAGATTGAGTGAAGAGAGATGCAGTGGTAGTAGGTCCAGCATATTCAGTTTGCACATTTCCTGCGATGAACGAAATTTTTTCCCGCTTACGTAATGCTGATTGTATAGTTTTGCGAAATTCGGCAATGCTTGATGTCTCTACAGCATCATTAATAAATAATTGCTCTGGAAATTTTGTTAAAAGTATATCAAGTAACATACCATTTCCATCGATTTGCTCACCGAGGTTTTCTAGTGCGCGAAGTTGAGATTCTAAGGTATTATACGTTTGGTTTAAGCTTGAGATGGTGTACGTCGATTTTGGGTGGCGAGAAATGGTTCGGTATATTGTTTGGATCGTCAAAGTCTTATCTCCATATCGAACTTGTAGCAGCTCAATAGCACTGGCGTAATTTTCTGCTGTAGCGCTGAGATGTGTCAACATATTGGCTGGCTCACCTTTAAGATGCATCAATAAGTACGAAAATTTATCAACTGTTGAAATTGATGGGTTGTTATGATAGTGGTGTTCAAAGTGTTGCCAAAACGCGTAAAATTCTACCCGATTACCATAAAAATGTTTTACTTCTAATTTTGGGAGTTGAATTGTTTTGTTATTAGAAGTAGACGAAGGTGTACCGGAATTGGAAGTAGATATGACAAAACAGAGTTCGACGATAACAACGCCTCGATTTCAGAGATTAACGATTCGCCATCAAAATATGCCTTCATTGCCATGCTCATTAGCTTTTCTTCTTCTTCACCGACCTCCGAGATTTTATTTAATACGACTTTGATATCCTTAACAAGCTTTTGAAGGAAGTTAAGAGGTGCTTGTAAGGTAGATAATTCGGAAGGTTTTTTGTTTTTTAACGTACCTGATACATCAGCGATGTGAGCGAGAAGTCGATCGGTAATGGCACGAAGCATTAATTTTGACGCCATTTTTTTTTTAGGTTATGAACACGAAACGAAGTGGAAGCACGAAATTTTAAGAATTGTCGATTTTCATTGTTTGTTAACGTAGCTATGCTACCATGTTTCGAAATTGAACTCGAATTAAAGAATTAATCATTGAAAAACACTCAGTTCAATGAATAAAGATATAATTAAACGCATTCTTTCAAATTACAAACAAACAACGTGAAAGAGAACATAAAAATTAAGGTTTACATTTACATTTCAGGTATGCCTATGTGAGAAAGAAAAAAAATCTAAACAGGGTTGCCAGTTCAGCACAATAACACTAGACTGGAATGTGATAAAATGTAGGTAGTTTCATTTCTACCTTCCTAAATAATATCGTTCAGTTCTCAGTGAACGACTAAAATTCGTTCGTGATTTGAATCACCAGCTGATTTGTGTTTTTATTTTACGAGTTAGTCGAGTAAATTTACCACATTCCAAATTGCTGATTGGTTGTTACAGGCGTGACATCTGACCAATTAGAACATAGACCAGTCATTATAAATACTCTGTAGTCAAATGTTCTTTCATTTTGATATCAAACTACGTTATTTTTGCCATGTATACACTGTGTCTAACTGATTTTAACACCCCCAAGCGCCAAATTCTCTTCATTCACAAAAAAGTATTCGTCATATTTTCGTTTCTTTTCATTTATTTTTACAGGATTAAGAAATTATTAACACGTAGTAAATAATTGTTTCTCTATGATTCCAATCCATAATTTACAAGATTATGAATGTTTTTAAACTTTCAATGTTTCATTTCAGTTAATTTTGCAACACTGATTTTGGAAGAAATGAATTTAAATTAATCAAGCTACCAGTAAAACATTATTTAGATGGTAGAATTTGAGTTACTAAAGTCTTAAATTATTAATTATGTTTTATTGGAATTGAACGAAATGAAATAGATAAGTAGGTGATATTATTTTTTCATAAAAGGTAATTTCGCGCGTCACGGGTGTTAAAATCAGTTAGACACAGTGTATAATATCAATAGGTATGTTATTAAAATTTGATTTTAATGAATTGAAGAGATCGATTATCTTCTAAAATTCTTGATAATACTATTAATATTGATATTCATATCATATGATTCTATATTTCTATAGAATGTCATACAGGTTGTGAGTACCTAATTCCTTCACTGCATTTAAACTTTAAAGTCGTCGAAAAGTCACAATAACTAATAGTAGGTGGCACGACATGAAAATGTAAAGTTACTTATTCAACACTTGCTTTACTTTAAATGATTGCTGTAAGTTGAAAGTCACGAAACGTATATCGAATTTCTTTAAATCTCTTTTCGCGACGCATTTCACGCGACCAGCTATTGCTTTCAATTAGGATAAAACTTTTTTTATTTTGGTTACTCACTTCATTTTAATATTTATAAAGCGAGACTCCCGAAGGTACTATTAAAAGGATAAACGCGGGACCCGCAAAACATTGGTGACAGCAATATTTGCAAAATAATATCCACACAGACGTGTTTCAAAAGAACTATTTTTCATTAAGACAGGAAGACAAAGGAAGCAGGTACACAAATAAGAACAATTCCGTCTCACCTTTAATTTCGCAACTGCAGGAAATACAAATAACCAAGGATACTTTCTTCGGCATGCGAAATAATTACAACGTAGAGAAAGCCGAATGAAAATGTTCTCGTTGAAGTGATACATCCTTACTCGCTGTCTCGCAGTTCACGTCGGTGAATTTTTTATTCTCAAATAAAAAAAATATGACAGACGGTATAACGACCGAGTGGTGGATATTGCGGCGCGTACTTGAACACAGAGTTTTTAATGTTGAGACTGTTACGAGGTTTTAAAAAATCGGATATTATTTTCGTCCTTTTTCTCACCAAAGTCGAACTTTATTAGACTTAAGTTCGCGTTTCGTGAACTGAAAAATGTATAGGTAGCACCGGCGAAGGTAATAAAACTTCGTACCGTGTCTTAGAAACTCATTTCACGTGTATAAATTCAGATTCGTCCTTTCTTTTTCCCTTTCCACTTAAGAATAAATGCAGAAGTTTTTGACTTTATTTAAAGCAAAAAAAAAAAAAGATTAAAATGTCGAACTTGCGGCCTAGCGGGAATATTGGAAGGTCGAATAAAAATTACCTTTTATTCGCATTTTTTAGGAGATCCTTGATTTTTGAAACATATTTTATTGAAATCTGTTTTTCGAAAATTTCCAACAAAGATTTATCAAATTTACCATGTATTAACGAACACGGCACGTATTTTATTAAGTATAGGGGGTATAAAAGAAGGTAAAAAAGTTTTTTAATATATTAAAATCCATCACACTTCGCAGGTGTTGAACATTTTTGATCCTCTTAACGCGTAAATATTACAGTTGGACGAAAATTAATTCGGTACGAAAGGCGAGAATTAAAGGCTTCGGCGAGCTACAATTAATTTTCGTTATTCGCCCACTGGTATACTATAAAACACAGTTAATCCGAATTTGTAAAATCTTTTAAACGTTGGGGTTGGTAACCTTATTAACCGATAATTCGATAAACATACAGACGCCTGATAAAATTAGAGCATGAGAAAACGCGATCGTATTTTAGACGAAAATATATACAAGCGGCAAGTCGTTTATTATTAATAGATAATTTCATAATTTACCATATTTTATACGGATCATCCTTTTTGACAAGTTGATGATTTTAAAGTTTTGGCATTTTCATTTACCTAACGGATAAAATTATTTTCAAGTTTTTGAATTTCTACAGGTTTTGTGAGCATTTTGATAAATTTCTAAGCATAAAGTATAGGATGCTCATTTTTGAAATTTATTTTGAATGTAATTTCAAGTCTTTATTTGGATATAGTCCAACACTAAAATTAACAGATTTTTTTGGTTGTTTTACAATGAGCAATTCAATAGTCGAAGTTAATTATTTCATTTTAAATTCACATGTACATGTGGATTGATTCATCTTTTCATTTTTATTGAAGCAATAAATGAAAATATATATCTCGTCATGAGAAGCAAAGAGATTCAAATTTTCATATCGGAGAAAATAAAGTTATCTGCTTTCTCAAGATGCTACTAAAAAAAATTTGTTCAATGCAGACAACAAAAAACTGAATCCAGCAATTAAACAAAAAAAATGAAATATTTAGAAGCGGAAAGAATGATAAGATTATTGTTAATGCCACCCCTTCGTTATGGGGAATATGCAAAATGTTTGACAAAAAATTTGAAAGTGCTGCATTTTCTTTCAAGTCGTGCTTCTCCCATTGTCTAAGGTTATATAGAATACCAAGATACTGCATTCGGAAAATTAAACAAAAAATCAGAGTAGAGTCAAATGTTCACTATACGAACGCTATGGTCTAGTCTCAATCCGAGCGTGGTAACATAGTATCTCAATATTATTTCACAAAGCTTCGGACTTTTTGTTCCCTTTTGCGAGCGTACACGTATCGAATGCAAGTTATTATAAATTTTGAAAATATTATGCGTTCTTAAATAAGAAAATGGTAAAGATATGTAGAAATTATTATTTTTTTATTGAAAAAAATCGTTTTATAAAAAATTTTCAAAATCAGGAAAAGTGTTGTTATTGTGTGTAATGTTTATTTTCGGGACGCTCTCTACGCTTTTTTCACGTTCAAAAGCATGGTTATAAGATGTGACTCATGTGACAACACTTTTTTTCCCTATTTCATGAAGAATCTCGAGCTTTTGTTCTCTTTTAAAAAATGAGTATGATAAATCTTATGTTGGTAAATTAAAAAGTTCGACGATTCGCAGTTAATGAAGCCTAGAATTTTAATGCGATAAAATTTGTTTGTGTTGTGTTGAAAAAAGTGATTGTAAAATTTTTGCGAATTCCCAAACAGGCCTTTTAGAAACAGAATGCATTCCGTTCTGTTCCGTTTTCGTTTCATTTCTCGTTTCCAGTTTAACATTATTATGTTTTGTTTTGTTTCGTTTCTCGTGTGTCAATTCAATCGTTTTAGTTTTGTGTCGTTTCGTTTCCAGCGTTTTTTTTTTTTTTTTTTTTTTTAATTCTACATGTAACAATTTTATTATTACCTCTGTAGAAGTTTGTATTGAAGGATTACCTCAATCTTTTTTCAATTTTATCAATTTTTTAAAAAATTAGAAAATAGAAACAGTAAAGTACTAAAGTAAGTACACCTCAAATCTAAAAGTATTTTCTCTCTTCTAGTGCACGTGTGTACAAAAATTACAATTTTACATAATACGGATAATCAACGTACAGAAAAAGAAAACGAGAAAAGTACCTATGCTTTAACCATCAGTCTTTAACGATGTAAAATACAGGATCAAAAAAATGAAATAATGGTAATTTTTTATATCTCTGTGAAGAAACCAAACCCTTTCAAAACGTATTCGTTTCGTTGCCGTTGCAGTTTCGTTTCGTTTCGTTTCCATTTGCAAAAAACCGCCGTTTTGTTCCGTTATTTCGTTTCCATTTCGTTTCGTTGTTCGAGCCCTGTTCTCAACATAATATCGATATATCGATTATTTTAATTCGTGAAGCGTGAGTGCAATGAAAAGTAAATAGTTAGACAATGTAATCTTAAAAATGATTTCTGATTTAGAAACTGTAGTTGAATTCTCATTATGTTATCAACAAACTGAGATTTTTGCGCTGATTGTACCCGAATCACTAGGACGCACGGTATAACTTTGGACAATGGAAAAAGCACGACTTGAAGGAAAATGCGGCACTTTCAAATTTTTTGCCTAACATTTTGCAATTATTCTCGATAACGAAGGACGGAGGTAAATACTTTAAACTTACACATTTATTTTACATACTCGTTATCCCAGTGAATTTTATATAATTATAAATCAGATATGTAGATATTTTCTAGATGTGGTATATCCAATTTAAACTCAGTAGCAATTATTTTTGTTTGAAAATCTTCATTGACTATTAACGGTAGTCGGTATTCAATGAAAATGAAAATGAAAGTGAGAAAAATAATGTGAATATTTTTAATTATAAAAATACAAAAAATAATTTAATACCTACGCTCATATTCGCAAAAAAATGAAAAATAATACCTAAATTTCCAATTTGGTTTTACATTAGTAGAAAATCGAACAAAATGGAATTCTTGTCTTGGATTATTTAATTTTTTTACACATCGGTGCAGAAAAGAACAATGCAGTCGTCATATTTTGCAACGAATTGACATTTTTAACTGGCTAGAAGAAGAATATTCGTGAAGTAAAATAACCGTTAAAAAATACCACCTATACCCTCAGTAAATCTCACACGAAAATTACGTGACTGAAATTGTTAATAGTCATTTTTATTTCGCAAAAATGATATAGAGTATTTCTGATTAACGTATAACGCTTCGTTTAAAACAAATAAGCAGAACGCAGATGTTTTCAAGGAATAAAATTTTGATGTAGGCATTTTTTGTTTTGTTTTTTTATTTTAGGGAAAATTATGCTCCCTACCTAAATAAATGAGAAGTGACGGGAAATCCGCTTTTTCATTTTTCAAAACGTAGGTTAGGTTTACACTGGAAAAATAAAATTATCCGAGGAGACACGACGAAAACGCGTTAACGAAATTGATGAATTGCGAGCGAATCTTAATTAATCGTCCATGGCGTAACATTATTAAAGAACGACTGCATAGAATTGTATTCACGTGTTGAAAAGAAAACTAAAACGAATTGAAGATAAAACACGTTCAAATTGAATCGACATTTTTTCGCGCTTAAATCGACAAACTCTTTTGTTCGGGTTAATATAAAAATTAAATAAAGAAATTCGCTGGAAATTTTGTAAAATAGAGAATTTCAAGACGTAATTTAATCAGCGCTGTTAAAGATGGAGAATTTATCACAAAACGACTCAATCGATTGTAAATGCAAGTTTTTTTTTATTGCCTTCGCAAAATGAATTTATTTATATCGAATGAAAATAACGAAGGAAAACAATTTTTCAAAACCATTCGTCATCTCCAAAACACTATGTTGTTTCGAAATCGTAGCGTAAAAAAAAATAAAACGATTATCGTACGATTTGTTGTTCCAATAACATCCCTCGAGTTTATTTACCGTAGGATTTGCAACCTTTCGCTGACCGGACGTCGTTTTTACGATAAAAAATTGACATCACATGAAGTTTATTTTTTAGTTTCGTGAAAAACTCGGTTTTATGTGGATTTAGATTTAAATGGATGGAAATGGGAAATAAAAGCTCGAGAAAATATTTTATTTTATATGTTTAAATAGGCTACGCGAGTATTTTATTTTTCTATATTAGGCATGTTGACACAAATGGTAAATTTGTATTTCGTATAGTCGATCATAGTACTGATTCTGAAAAATAAGAATATTCTTCGATTTAGTATGTTTCTTTCGATTCCCTCGAAATATTTGATGCATAAATCTTCATACACATTAGTATATGTACGAATAATAAAAATGGTTGTACTAAAGTATAAAAGCAGAATAATTTCAACAAGATTCCTTTCAGTTATACATATTATAATATCTTATTCATGCATTTTATTTTTCAAGAAAACACTATAAAAACATATGTTAATCATTTTCAAGATTTTTTTCGCTTAATGCATGCGCTAGATTTTTTTCTAATGACAATAGAAAAATCTGTTTAATTTTCGGCTATTAGCCTTTGTTTTGAACCAATTCCAAGATAAGCAGACAACTAGGCAAATATATCTTCTCCTATAGGAAATTTTATGTAAATGTTTATTGTGAACCGAAGAGGAAGCCATTGGTTAACAAAATTAAACAATGAAAATAACGATGGTATTTAGTTAGGTAATTGAATAGAATGAGATCGTGTTCTGTAATGTTAATCATATAATGAAGCTTGGAAGACCAAGTTAACTAATCGTAACAAACTTACGGTCACTTTTTGAAAACTTAAAAATTCTCTTTTGGTGAGAACAAAAACATATGAAGGATTGTGTACCCATCGAGTATCGAATACACTAGCCTACGGTGAACGTTATTTCAACCAAGTTACACATTTTCATTGAACTAGACTCGAATTTCCTGAGAAACCGAATCACATAAAACCATCATGTACAGCCTTTAATCATTGCTGAAATAACCTTCCCTACGTAAAGTTCAATATGCTCGATATCTAGTAGCATTCTAAGCCCTTTTTTCTTCATTTTTTGCTTTTCTCTTTATTGGAGTGAAGAATTAGGTTCTAATTTAGTATCGTAATTTTATAAAATTAAGAGTTTATGGCTATGAAAAGATCAGTCATACAGGGTGTCTTAATTCAATATGATCTCCTCAATACCATACGTAGGGCTATTTATGTGACACTTAAGCATGATTAGTTGCTTATTATACTCGCTGAAGAGGCCGAAATACAAAAGTATACAGAATAACAGAAAGATATTTTTCTGGAAGCTTTTTTATATTTCTCGATTTTTTTTTTAATTGGAATAAAAATGTATGATATTTTAGTTTTGGCTTCATCTAAAGTGCGACAGGTATAAAAAATTTTCCCATTTCTTAAAGCTAAATAGTTGAAGAAAGTTGGAATTAAAAAAAAAAAATACTCAAACAGAAGGGAAAATTAGGCTTCGTTTGCTCACTTGGTTACACAACATGCGCCACTGGTAATTAACTTTGAAATTATTAAATTTTTATTTTTATTTTTCATCTTTTGTAAGAATGGAACTGCAACGTACTTATAATAATGAAGTTACAACGACATCAGACCTTTGAAAGACATGTGCACTGTATAGGTATGAATTGTATAGACTATAGAAATATACCGTGCGTCCAAGTGATTCGGGTACAATCAGCGCAAAACTCAGTTTGTTGTTGACATAATAAGAGTTAAACTACAATTTCTAAATCAGAAATCATTTTTAGAATTACTTTAATGAATTCTAAGCCTGATAAATTCATTTCAACTGCATTACAATTTCTTTGCATTTGAAAAAACTAATTTTGAATAATTGGAAAAGAGATTTTTTCGCTGATTGTACCCGAATCACTTGGACGCAGGGTATTATCATTCATCTATATATTTTGACTGATGAAATCAGTATTTTGCGGATGAAGAATTTTTTTAAATGCTATGTCAGTCGTTCCATCAATTTTTGAATATCATTTTCTGAAAAAACATCAAAATCTGAAAATAGATGATAAAAGCTATTCTTACGACATGGATTAGAAAAAGATGTACTTTCAAGTAACTTTACCCACACAGAATTTGGCCCAAACCTTAACAAATAATGCGAGGAGATTGAAATGACTGAAAATTATTAAATTTATAGTATGATTCCAGTGACCGATATTGTTATTAAATAATTCTTTCTGTTCAACTTTCATCCTTCTTACGATTCACAAGCCCTAAAATAGGAAAAGTCGAAAGCATATCGATAATGGAACTTTCAAATACCAAGTAAATGTTCACCGAGCTGAGAATTTCATTGATTGAATATTTACGCTTGTATATCTTCAAAACATAAATATCTAATGAGTGGCAGTCGAGAAGAAGAGTACAAAAAGGGAGGTTTAAAATTTTGAAAAATGGAAAAAAACCTTGCTTATAAAATAGATGGATCATTGAAATAATGATGCCTACACGATGTCTTGGATGATAACTAATCATTTTAGATCACTAAAATAAAATAAAGTGCAACTATAGTTCCAAAATTTACATCATCTCAGCTGATCCATAAAAAACTGTATTGGATCACCAACGTGAAGGAAATATTTTTCAAACTTTTTTATCTCGACTCCTTCAGCAAGTAAGGAAGACAAACCTTTGTTCATGAATTTCACATTCGATTAACAAGTTCAAAATAACTAAATAGGTTGTTATCAATATCGATTAAATGCTATGTTTCTGCGTCTGTCAAAAAGATATATAAATTATCATGTGTTATTTATTCTTGAAACTATGGCAAATAAATTATATCATCATAATTTATGAATAAAATTGATATAATTATGAAAAGTTATGCGATAACATGGATATTATAGGTATAAAGGCACATTATGCATATAGCCAAATCGTTATCGAACATCTACGAGGAACTCGTTGCCAGTGATAACAAATGAAATTAAAATTAAAATTCAATTCAATTCAATTGAAACAAATTGAAAGTATAGATGCCTATTTTAGAAGGAGTGAATTATACTGCATAATAAGTTTAGACAATAAGATAATTTGAAACAAACGAAATTTTTTTTTATATTTCAAATTTTAATCAATCTATCGTCGAAGATTCGAATTTAAAATCTTATCGTAATGTTTTAATCATTATATAATTACCAACTAATCGAGGAAAACTTTCATTAAAATTGTTAATTTCACTGAGAATAATTTCAATAAAAACAAAGCATTACCTGTTCACGTGGTTACCGGTAAACGGATGATCGTTGTTGGAAAAAAGTTTTGAAAAACGTTCGAAAATGCGGAAATTAAAGCCGGCCGGCCGGCGGCGATCAATGACGTTTATCCGATTCTATGGAATACCAATAACAAACTGTGGAAGTAAGGTAGTCGTCGCATGTAGTACGTTGTGTAGTAAAAGTACTCCCCTGAAAGCGCCTACATTTGCTTCCCCTTCATCGCTGTAAAGCCGGCGCCGACGCCATCAATGAAAGCGTCATATTTCGCTTCCATTCTATGCAGTAACGTTGACCATTTTACATTTCCTGAAGTTTCTTTCTATCCTTTAACGCAAATTTATTAACCAAGATTGATGGATGTTTTGCCATTAGCTGTGCGCGATGGTGACCCATACTTTGACAGGTGTTCTGTGTTGGAAAATTTCAAACAAATTGTGTGCAATGCGAATATGCAAAGTTTTTTAATTTGTGTTACTGCAAAATAATTTATTTTATGTGTTGTATTATTAATCAAAGTACTTTGAGGTCTTTGATAAACTTGCACATTCATATTGTAAAATACGAAAATAAAATATGAGAAACATCTGATCTACGATTATTTATAATTGGACATGATACAGAAAATTTTTTAATTGTGAGCATTCGCTCTTCTAAATTGAATATTTACCTTTTATTTTCTTCGATAATAAAGCGATTTTTTTTTTTAGTAAAGTTATAGATTACGAAAAAAATTGTTACTATACTCACCATATAGGTTACAATTTCTTTATAATTTAGAGAAGATGAAAATTACAAATTCTAGTAATTTTCAACAATTAATTACAGGACCGTTCGCTCATTTAGGGAAGTTTTCCATCATGTGTAATAAAATAGCGAGGTTTTTCCATGAATTTTAATAAAGTCCGACAACCTTTCACGACCTCTCTAGTTTACAACATTCTATAACGATAGCGATGCAACCATACGTCCATTTATGAAGTCTCTTGACGATCCTTCAGAAAAAGTCATTTAAACTAAAATCATCCCATGGTATCCAGTGTGTCTGTTTTACATTTATCAAAATGAACAAAAAAAAAACAACCAATCTTCGCTTCAACTCTCGCCTGAATTGACATGGGGAGCTGAAATTTTGAAATATTGGTGTTCTTACTATGCTTGAAAATATGCATTTGGAATAAAAACTTTCGAGGACTTGGGAGTCCCTCCAGTCCCACTCAAAATTTGACTGTAGCGTTATTGAGCTTTAGTATATTGAAAATAAAAAAAAAACATCTTACGTATTATTTACATGAAAGAGTCTCTCATCATATTTTGGGTAATTTTCTTTCATACACACATCGATGCCAAGAACGAGAAAAAAAATATGCACAAGTGTGAGTACCAACAATTTGGACATATTTGCCATACGATTAAAAATGATATGAAAAGCAAAGATTTAATAATCCTCTCTTCCCCCTTTCGACCACTCCTTCATAAACCAAGTAGACTGGAATAACTAACATTTTTAATTAATCAGCTAATTATATATTGTAAAGCGCAGAAATAAGTTGATTAATTTTTTGGGCTCGCTATTGGTATTCGTGTAGGAACTCAAGTATGGAACACTGTTCATGAATCATTTCTTAGAATCGTTAACAAATAGGTAGGAAAAATTGTGAATCGGTTGTTCAAAAAATTTCAGTATTAACAACGTAATAAAAGGAAAGTTCGGCGAATTTCTCCACATATTTAAATGATAATAAAACATGTACTTACCTACGTGCGCGTAAGTGTTATTTACTCACCACTGATGAAGGTCTAATAATATAGCCATAGAACGAAACATAAAATGTTTTTAATTATGTTGACTGTAACACAGTCAAATCAAAATGTACATAAATATTTATTTTCGTGCTGTCCTTTTTTTATGTTTATAGTATCAGAGGTTAATTTTATGATAGTATCTTAGTTTTTTCAACAATTTTATGCCAAAACTAGAATTTTAAAATGTTATTTACATATTATTTTGTTTAATCCAGGAGTTGGGTACATCGAGCTGTTCAAAAAGTAAAATAAATGCTAATTGGTAATTGCATGTAGTACCACAGAATTTTAAGAATTTTTGTTTTTCTTAAAAATGATCTTCATCATTAGCTGAATTTTTAGCCCATCTGATTTGGGAAGGGAGGTCGAGGGAGGGTGGGTTCTTCAAATCTTTGCGTTCCAGACCATTTGTAAGCATCTGGCAAATGTCCAATATACTATTTGTTTTCGCAGGCGTAGCGCCGGCGGGTATCTATGAAATTTACTCAAAACTTGCTGAGCGACTCTTCGTAGGAATACAAAAAAAGAATTGGTTTTGTTTTTTCGATAAAATTAAAAATGGCGCATCAATCAAATTTTGAGGGAAGCTGGAGAAGAGACTAATTGCTCAAATTTTTCGTTTTTGATCTCATATGAAAGAGTGAGTCACGGACACCAATATATCCGAATTTAAGCTTCTCAAATGCATTTTAAGAAGAGTTGGAGTGAAAAACGGCTTTTTGAGGAATTTTTGAGTGACGAAATTCCTCCAATCTTTCATATCTTCTTACTAAATCAACTTAGAAAGGTCAAACTTCTTGTGCGGAGTTAGTTGCTGACTAGAATAGGATCTCTTCAATTTGGGTCAAAATGGATCCAAAATGGCGGATTATCAAAATTTGAGTAGAGCTTGAGGAGCCTTAAATTAATAAAAATGTAATGAATATAAATTCATGTGTACTATATCCCCAGTTCACCTCCATACATGATGCTGGAGGAGAGAGGAAGGGGTTATGAACCTCAAAATGTGGAGATGTTTAAAATTTTATATTGTAGTGTTTTAATGATAGAATGAGCCCAAGTGGCTAACCTATTCTAATTTTAGCTTCCCAAGTGCATTTTAATGGGAATTACAGCAAAAAAATGCTTGTAGAGAGGAAATTGCTGCAGGAAATTTCATGAATCCTCCCTATCTCGTTACTAAATCGACCGAGAAAAGTCAAACTTCGTCTGTTTGGTTAGTTAATGACAAGAATATGAGTTCTTCAATTTAGGTCAAAATGTATCAAAAATGGCGGATTTTAACAATTTGAAGACATTTTGAAGAGTCTCAGTTAGTTATAATTTGAGAAATATGCGTTCATATGATTATTATCATTTTTCCTGAGCAATATTTTAGGAATTCTTCGCAGTTCTAAGAATTAGAACTAAATCACAATTATTTTTAGGAAAAAAAAGGTAGGTATTGCATTTTCCCAATAAATTAGAACAATTTTCAATTTAAATAATTAACAAACTGATAATGAGATTATTTTATTCTGAATAGTGAAATAGGAAAATGTAACTCCAGACGCAAAACAAATGAATTTTTATAACATTAGCTTTGGCACACTAATTGGACGAGGGAAGATGCTAAATTAATGAAGAACTGAAATTTTTCGAACATTCTATGAGATTAATCGGCAACTTTCTTCATCTACTGATAATCGATTTGCAAAAAAAGAAAAACAATTTATTACGTATTTCTTTGCAGTTCATCCTATTTAAAATGAATAATTCCGGACAGAAATCTTAAATCGATTGTGAAATTCTTACTCATACATAGGTAGATAGGCAGGTATGTAGGTAGGTAAGTAGGTAGGTAGGTAGGTAGATAGGTAGTGTATTAAAATGTGATATTATCAAGTGGCGGCGGAAACTTTTTTCATGGAGAAGGGACGTGGTGCACGAAATTGAAAACTTGATAGTATCCAGTGCATTGTGGCAACGTCATGTAACATGATTTTTGAGAGGTGGAGGGTTTTGATTAAAAATGTTATCGTATCTTATATTAAAAAAAAAATCATTTTTACAGTCGTATATCATATACATATTTAAAAAAGCTATCCTATATAAGAGATTAATTATTTCAGAAATTTTTAAAATTAAAGTTGAAATGGAGAGGTAGAGGGCGGAAAATAATTATGCTATTCCAATTTCTGTCGTCACTGATCTTATATCCATACAAGGTAAAGCTAAGATTAAGTTGGGATAATTGCAACCTAGCTTTTATCGTTGATGTAATTTCCTAGGTACCCATCTACCCAACTACCCATTTACCTGTAAATTAAATGTTGTAAGTCAATACACGAACTTTCAAATCTAAATGTTTAGTATCCAGTTTTTCTGTTCATTCAAAGCGCGTATGCAACGTTTTTCGTTTTCTCCCCAATTTACATAAATTTTCTATAGCTCAAAAACATTCTCCTCGAGATCCAAACTAGTACGATTGATATCATAAAAGAAACATATTATTATCAACCCTACCACAATCTTCATTTAAAGAGATTACCTATACTTCAGTAGTTCAAAAAAAAAAAAAAAATTGTTTTCTCACACATTGATGAGATAAATGCTACCGAAAATAATCATCGCTGAATTGAATATATCAATCATATTTTAATCAATGTTTTAGCACACTTATCATTCTTATCTATCGATAATCATTTCGAAGTAATAAGTTTCATATTTCACAAACAATAAAGTGTAAACAAAAAAAATGAACAAAAGAAGACAAAAAAATAACTGGGCAATTTATTAAACATTTTTAAAATGTTCATAATTAAAGAAAACTGTGTTTTCAACTAAATACATCTAGGTTATGATATTTCACTGATATTTTATATCTGAAATTACTAAGGTAACGGAAAGAAATGTTGAACAAATACATTAAAAAAAAAAGCAAATTAACACAGGTAGCGATAAAATCTGGTAACAAAAAGAGCAATGTTTTTATAAAAATATCACGATATGGAATATCAATTTAAATTTAATATCGTTCATCGGCGAATCAAAAATTAATAACAGCTAATTATAAAGGTGTAACAAATAAAAATAAAAATAAAACAATTAAATGTCGAATCAGAAACTACCTAACTTATAAATATGAGAAAGGTCACTTAAAAATTTTCTGAACTAAATTATCACTAACAACAAGAGAGCTTCGAAATTAAGAGAGAAAAAAATTAAAATTACATCACATCGAAATGATATCACGTTCATACAGGGTGAGAATTAGAAATATAAATGCTAATATGAAGTTTTTAAAAACGCCTGATCACGGTTACTCTTCTGAAATATTCAACAGACTCACGTCGGGTATCATTGCGGTGCCGTTATCCTAAAAATAAAATAAAAATAATAAATGGATAATGACTAATGAAAATCTGCTCATATTTATGTTAAAACTTACCGGTAGCATTTCAGCGTGCTGATAACATGGCAGTTCGTTGTATGATGCTTCTGTTTCAGAGGTATACTCAGATGAGTAAACAGAAGACTGCTCTGGGATTGGTGGAGTCGTGCGTCTATTCTCTGAAGATTGTCTGTCGGGCGAATGCGTTATGTTGGTTTCGTAGGTTTGAGCACTTCGTGAGGTAGGGATGTTCACTTGTATTTGTGGAACATTTAACTCATTACCGTGCGTATTTTCAAATGGGGTAAGATTATATCTGGCACTTGCGGGGACTTGAGGTAATATAGGATGTTGTTGAGAGCCTTGATGAGTAGGGGAGGTGCTTAAAGCGTTATATAGCGGCTGTTTACTAGGACTTGGGCTCTAAAAAAAAAATCAAATTGGTAGAAACCATTTATGATGATAAAAAAACAACAAAAAGAAGTGAAATTACTAACCAAAAACATCCACGCTGGATAAACAAATGAAGTAGTAGGCAATGGTAGCGATGGTTTTCGAACTTGGGGAACTAATTGAGGAAAAACAGAAATATAAAAACTGCAATTTTATCGGTAATTTTACGTTATTCAATCAACTTACTCTGCCTTTGGTCCCACAAAACTTCCAAATTTTTGAGCACATCAACCATTTTTGGCCTATCTTTTGGTAGCTGACTGGAACACATTTTGGCGAGTGCGATCAACGACAAATAAAAAGTATTATCGTCTGATCCACCTTTAACATCCATTAACTTTATAATATTTTTTCATCACAACTATGAACGTGATCCCTCTGAAATTTATCAACATTATAGTACAATAACGATAAATTTCTTATTTCAATTCCCTCAACGAAAAAACTTACTAGAAATTTATATTCTCTAGTATCATCAAATGCTTTCAAGCCTGTAGCTAATTCGCATAAAACCTAGAAATATTAAAGAATCACTTAACACCGTTTGGTTATTATTGTTGGAAAAATTCAAAACAAATACTCACAATTCCAAAGCCATAGGTGTCCACTTTAACCGATAATTTTTTTCCGCGAAGAAATTCATCGGGTAAATAGGGTCTTGTGCCATGTACCTTTACAAGCGTTACGTGAGTATATTGTTGAACGGGACCTTCCCTGGCTAACCCGAAATCTCCGATCTTAGGTTCGAGATTAGCATCGAGAAGAATATTAGCGCTGCGAAAATATCTCGAAATATTATTTATTACATAAATGGGAGGTGCTTCAAATACTTAAGTCATTCTATATAAGTTTTATAAAAAAAAAAATATATCTGTTGACCTCGTGGCTTTAATATGGATCATTTTTACGAGTTGGCTTTGCTCCAAGGTAATCAAGCTATTTTTGTTTTTTAATGATTTTTTTTCGATTAAAATTTCTCAATTTATATAATATTTAAGAATGAAATATGAAATAGTGAAATTAAAAATAATAGAATCCATTTGTAAATAAGAGAGGTCAAAAATGAGTTCATAATCGAAATCAGTTCCTTTGAATATCTATTAAACGATATACTACAAATGATATCAGACATTATAAGTCATTGAAGAAATTTGAGAATGCTTCAACCCCCATAATGAGTACTTGAAAAATTGGTGTTTATGAATTACAATTTTATTATCAGACATCGGATCAAAATTTAAAAAAATTAATAGTAACTTTAGTAACTTTTTTTGAGACAAAAAGTAATCAAGTTCAACTTGTAACTTTTAAAATTTTATGGTTCCAGAAACTTCCTGTGAATACGTTAGTGAAACGTGAAAAATTGTTGGTTTATAGGCGAATTAGTTCGCGTTATGTAAGAGCCAAAAGTTCGCCATGTAGCGTGAAAATTGAAAGATGTCAGAAATTAAGGGATGCACTCCTTTCCCATGGGAGGTCCAGAAAAAATATGGTGGTTTTCATACACTCCGCCTTCACTCAAAGACAAAGCTAACTCGTAAACGAATGAGTCAAATTGAAGATCATGATGTCAAATGCTTGGTTGAACTGACATGGAACCATCCAGTAGTACTTAGATAATACCTTTTGATATCACCGTGAATGAGGGGGGTATCCCTTTCGTGCAGAAATTGAAGTCCTCTTGCCGTACCAATACCTATACTGACTCTGCGTGCCCATGACAATGGTAAAGTATTATTCTAAAAATTAACGTTGAATATTAATATTGACTAGCGTAATGACAGCACTACGAAGGAATGCGAAGCTTACACGACATTGAATTCTATCCTCCAATGACCCGTTCGACATGAACTTGTAAACTAAGCATGGTCTCTCTCCACCAGTACTGTAACCATATAACGGTAATATATTATCATGTTGAAAATTATTCAGGTACTTTAATTCTCTCATAGACTGTTGTCTTTGCATTTCTGCCATATAATCAAGGGATTCGTTTGATCTCTAGAATGAAAAAATAAAATACGTAAATAAATGTAAAATTGAGAATATCGATGAAAATTTAATACTTACCCCGGGTACTAAACGTTTTATAGCGACTTCCGTATTTTTCCATATACCTTTGTAAACTACGCCAAAACCCCCACGACCTATCATTTTACTTTTATCCCAATTATTCGTGGCAATTTCAAGCTCTTTGTATGGTATCAAAGGACTGCAGGCTTCTAAAGTCATTTCTACCCGATGAAAAAGTTATTACATGTTCATCAAAACCTAAATTTAATTCATACCTAGGTATTCACCTTGCACTTTACGTTCAGTTGTGGGTCGTGTTTCATCACAAGAAGGTCTTTTGGCTGATGACTGGACAACTGGAAAATTACCTTGAGGCCTGTTTTGGTGGGGTGGTACTCTTCCCTAGAAAAGTGATTGTTGAATAATAAGCGATTGTACACTGATAAAATTCGAAAAATAATTTGAGAGCATTTTTACTAACTCTTGAACCAGAAAAATGTTGTTCAGGCGGTGCTGGCACATTTTGTTGAAATAATTGCGAACATGTTGAATTTTCGCCTTCATATATCAAGTGATGGTATTTTTCTTCGACTAAAAAGATAAGCCGATGTTAAGAATACTTCACGAATACGTGTACTTCAGAAAGTAAAGTTCAAGTTTTACAAACCAAAAGGCTTCAAAATTCGCATAGCTTGATAGTGTTCCATTCTCCAAAGTAATTTAAATAATTCCATGATGGTATGATTTTGGGAGCTCCACAAACTCAATAATTCGTCGGTTGGTGATTGATTTCTCATTACAGCTTGACCGATTCTAAATAACGTTGCGTAATCAAATCCCATGTAAACACCGCCTGCAACAACATCAATGTAATTTCACTGGAGTTCGCGAACACTGAATAGATACTTTAGTTTCTTACCTAATTCTTCCCATTTATTATTTATATCCAGCGCATCTCTTAACAATTTTCTTTCGAAGTACGGAAGCTCATGAATGAAACGAATTCCTTTCGCGGTTGTATTATTGTTGCGATCAGAAATAAATGACATGTTGATCTAAGTATTACTTGAACTTCACGATGAAAAATATTGAATCCGATAATCCTTCGATTGGAACCATGAAATGGTTAAGCGTACAGTAAAAATTTCCCGAATACGAGTGATTCATCGATTATTGCGCAAATTAATTCTAGGTACGTATATTCCGAACTCCGATTATCAATGACCGCGTCTTCTTCATTTCTTCCCTTTCCAATCTGGTATCTCGTATTTGCACTAGTGTTGTTGTGTATTTATTTTATTACAATCTGAAGTTTTGCA